>VCJN01001521.1:0-63571 GCA_006384855.1 Tetraselmis striata
ATACATATATACATATAGACACATATAGACATATATATACATACACATATATATACACATACATACATAAATACATACATAGATAGATATATTGATGTACATACACATAGATGTATTGATATACATACATATTTACACATACATACATACATACATACATACATATATTGATATACATACATATTTACACATGCTTACATACATACACATGCATACGTACGTACACATACACATGTAGCGCGATCTGGCTGCCACCCCGATGCATCATCCCACCCATCACATGCGCCCACCGCCCGCTGTTTCCGTTGCGGCCACCGCGGCCAGTGTGTCCCAATACCCTAGCTAAAGCCCTAACACCCCGCCCGCCCACCGCAGCGGCGGCCTCAAGCTCTACGCGGCGCTGCCCGTCGCGTCCGCGGGCCATGACGCGGACGCCAAGGCGGCCCGGGCACTGGCGGCGCTGCCGGAGCTGATGCCCATGTAGCAGACTGTACGTAGCAGCAGCAGCAGCGGGGGGGGGGGGGGGGGATGTAGATGACACGCATAGCAGCAGCGCAGCGTCGCCTACCCAGGGACAAAGTGTAACTATATAACTGACCCGTTGTGTTCCCGCTAGCCTTCAAACCGCGAATTTTGTTGAAAGGCTGGCGTAGAGATGATGCGCAACGGTTTCACTGGCGCCAATCACTTCTCCCCGGGGGTGAAAAAAACACCAGCGGCGGCGCCATCCACAGTTGCATCGCCGCCGCCGCACCTCACTACGTAAACGACATGGCTGGCCTTGGGAGGGCTTCACGCTACGGGCGACGCCGACCGTATGCAGGTTCATGTTGCCGGGCCGTAGGGCAGCTGGCCTGAGCAGTTTGAACTGCCGGCAGTTGTGGCAAGCAGTGGTGGAGGACTTGGGGGCTCCCCGCTGTTGTTTTCTCCCCGCCCCCACCGGGACAATTTCGGCGGCAGTGAAACCCTTGCAATCAACGTCTCCACGGCGGCCTTTCAGGCAGCGGCTCTACGCCCGGCACATAGCGTAGCGCGTCATCCGGAGTGCGGCGGCGTGATGCGGCGTATGTGTTTGCCACGACCCGCATATGGTAGCCCGCATGTACGTCCCGCTGATGATAGAACAATTTCGTCCCACTGATGACAGAACGACTTCGTCCCGCTGATGATAGAACAATTTCGTCCCAATGATGACATAACGATTTCGTCCCGCTGATGACAGACCTATTTCCCTTGCAAAACCTTAATGCGGCTTAATCATATTTTGTTCATAACTACTGCGCTTGACCGGAATAGCAAACAACTCCTGGCGGCCGATGTGTATAGGGGAGCCACGGTAAACCGCGTGCCGCGCGCGCTCTGTCAGACTGGTTTCGGAGCTTTTTGCGTGATGACCCTAGTGCGCCGCCCCGCGGACCGCCTAGAAGTAAAGACGAGGTGCGGCCTCCGGCAGCAACACTGCATACGACCACTGTCTGCACCCGCGGACAACAATGCCTTCTCTCCGTTGTTACAGTGCCGAGCCGCGGCATGGACGCTGAGGGCGCTCTTCCTATGGCGATAGGCCGTAGCGTAACGCCGCCCCTCCTCCTACCGGGCGACCTCCCTCCCTCACTCCATCAGCACGCGCTCCACCGTCTCCTTCAGGTTGCCGTTCTGGTACTCCTCTGAGCGCACCGTGACCCCGGGGGGGGGGGGGGGGGGGGGGGGGGGGCACAGGAATACACACCACATGCCTCAGTACCCGGGTACATTACGGGTGTGGTAACACGGAACAAATCCCGCTCTGCGTACGCTCCTGTTTTTTTTTCCCCACTCCCTTCCCCCTCTTCCCGCCAAGGCAATAGTGACAGTCAATAATCAAATCAAAATCGCGCAATCGGGGGTAAAAAACAATACTTATAAAAAGTACTTATCAAAAATGCATATATCACTCCGATTTGGAGCTGCAGAAGGATTTGAATCCGCGGCCACCAGTTAATGGTGCAGTGTATGAATGGTGAAGGTGCTTGCTCATTGATGCGCATACCGCCGGAAAGAGCGAGGATGCTGCAGGAGGGGGGGCGCACCGATCATGATGTCGCAGCCGCCGAAGAACTCGCCGCCGATGTAGACCTGCGGGAAGGTGGGCCACGCGGAGTACTCCTTCAGGCCGGAGCGCAGCGAGTCGTCCTCCAGGATGTTCACGCCTGGTGTTGGGGGTTGGGGAGACAAGAGGGGGTTTGGGGGCTCAGTTAGGGGCGTAGGCGGAGCAGAGGGTGACACTGGTGGAAGGGGGAGGGCGCTCGATATGCGCAACCTATCAATTTAGTCACAGGGGTTTCAAGGGTTGAAACCTAGACCCTCAACTACAAGCCCTATACATCCAAAGTTGATGTCTTGATTAGATTAAGGCCATACTCGTCGCATCCGTCCAAACATCGAATTTGCGGCCGGGTTCCGAGTGTCGTCCCGGGCAGGTGGCCTCAGGTGCTGGATCGGCCGTATCTACGCTGCATGAAAATAGCCTCGAAACATCGCCACATCGATGTGTCCGAGTAATCGGATACCCGCCTGATCCCCTGGGCGAGCCTGAGTTAACATTGGCGCCCCGACATGCAGATGCTGGTAATGCATTTGACCTCGATGGGGAGCCCATTGTTGATGCGGACCGGTAGGTAGGGCAAGGGGGGGAGAAGGGGGGGGGGGCGCACCCTGAAAGGGCACGTTGAGGTTGTTCATGATCTGCACCACCGTGTTGGAGAAGCCGCACTGCGGGAACTGCGGCGTGCCCTGCGTGTGTGTCGTGGGGGGAGAGGGGGGGGGCGGGGGGGGGGGGGGGGGGGGTGCACGGACGTCAGCGGGACGCCACCGCCCGCCACGGACGACACCCTACTCCAGCCACACAGCCATGGGCCGCTCCCCCCCCCCCCCGGCGTGCGAGGACTTGCGCCGCTGCAGCGGCCCTGCGGGCGGCTCGGGGAGGGGGGCTGACAGCGCGCTGCGGGGCGGCGCACCTTCATGAACACAACCACCTTGTACTTGTTCACGTACTCGTCCAGCGCAGCGCGCAGCTCGGGCGACAGCCCGACGCCTGTACGTGCGAAAGAAGACGGGGGTGGGGAATTAAAGGTAGCGCGCCGGGGGGGGGGGGGGGGGGGGGGGGCTGATGGAGCACAATCTGCCTGCCGCCCCCATCCCCCATTCCTCAGCGCAAGTCTCTTTATTTTGGACAACAGGGCGCAAAGGCCGACACCTTCCACCAGTCACGGCCATCTGTCCGAGGACGAGAGCAGTTCCGGGCTAGGGAAATTGAGGCCCTCGTACAGCGTAGCTCACAGGTCACCGCTCAGTTTTTGCCCGGGCGGGTTTGCGCGCGCGATTGCCACGCGAAGATGAACTTGTTTTGGTAAAAAGCGGCCCGAAAAAGGTATTCACGGCGAAAACTAGTTGACAGCCCACAATTAATATGGGCCTTAAAACGAAATTCGTCCGATCTATATCAGACGACTGGGACTACGCTGGACCACTTATTTGGAAGGAATGGATTGCGTTCTTTCGGACGCAGCAGCGGAGCCCCCCCCCCCCCCCCCCCCCCCGCCCCCCCTTTCCTCCCGGGGCCCGTCGGGTGGCCCGGCCTGCTTTGCTCACTCACGCACCTGGTCCCATCGCGGACACCCGCAGCGGTTTATCCGCCCGGCGCTGGCTGCGCTGCCCTCCCCGGCGCGCCAGGCCGGACGCAGGCCGCAGGCGCAGGCCGGCGGCCAGGCCGGAGGAGTGGCGCGGAGCGGTCGCGGGCGCGGGCCGGCGGACGCTCGGGCATCGTGCCGTCGAGGCGGTGGCGCGGGTGGGGGCGGTTGCCAGGGCCATTGCGGGGCTTCGGGTCCGGGACGGAATCTGAGTAGGAGGGACGGTGGGTACGCGGCGGGCCGGGGTGGGGTTAGGTAGGTGGACAGAACTGAAGGCAGCAGGATCGGCTCCCCTGCTCGCCTGCTGGCCGCGACCGCCATACCGGCCTACCGTACTACTGTATCGCGCATCGGGGCGCAGCGATCGAATCAAGCGGCGCGCAGCACCAACAGTTCCGCGCGCGCCTCCGCCGCGCGCTGGTTGCAATGCTAGTACTGTAGTGTATGGACAAAGGCGCCGCAGTAGTGATTGATTATTGTTATTATTAATCCGCTTATTTTTCGGGAGGATTCACACGTATCATACGTAACCGGTGGTTTCGGTGCACTGCGAGCTTGCCAGTGCTAGATGGGTAGGGCAAGCTACGCACCGCGAGGGCGCGAGGTACCAGAGATAGGCAAAGCCTGATTGTGGCCGGAAATAGGTACCCCGAGAACCTCCCTCCGTGCCGCCCAATGATTACGAATCACCGCGGCACAGAAAAAGTACTTTGTCTTAGGGGGACAAACCCGCAAAGCTAGGGTTAGGCCGGCAAATCGGGGGATAAGAAGCATCGTACGGTTAGTACGGGACAAGGGACATCGATACGGTTAGTACGTTGCGTTAAAGCAGTCTGCGGGTGGGTAGATAGGGCGGGAGGGGGGGGATCAGACTGAATTACAGTGAGATTCACTGGCAGCGCAGGGTTGTCAGGGTTAAATAGTGCCGGTAGGCACGGATCTAGACCATATGAGCGGCTCTGCTGCTCGCGAAACCGGAATTTCACTGAAGTCCTAAAGTACTGCAGGAAACTCGAGAGTTTCGGTGAAGTCCGACCTTGTCGGTGCTAGATGAGTAGGGCAAGCTACAGATAAAGAGAGTAGAGATGGGGGCGAGCGAATAGTGCCTCGCGCCATGTCGACGATAAACGGAGGATGGCATTGGAGAATGCCAAGTCAGCAGCACGGGATGGGAGGTCATAGCGCATGTTGGTGTTGGAGGTGGCGGCCTAGCCCGCCTGGCTTACGTGAGCGTCGCAATTCATACGGGAGCGTACCACGATTGTACACGTGGTACTCGCCCTTACACTCAAACCGCAATACTAGCGGGATTCGGGATGGAGTTCGACGTGCTGATAGCCTTGTGTGAGGTCCACATCCAACATGCCGTCGCCTACTCGGCGCGCGAAATCACGTGCGCATAGTAACGGCTCCATCTTGAACGAAATACCGGTCATATATTCTTTCGGATCGCCCCTATCCCAAATTATACGTAATTTGGACGAGCCGGTCTATCACTCGTTGGTCTTTGTAACTACCACGCCCAGGGGGGTTAACCACATGCGGGCGCTTTGGAACCATGAGCAAAGCGGCGGTGCGTACGAGTTTGCCGAGTTCCTCGTCGACAAAGTCCTCGTGGCCGTACGCGGACTGTTGGTTGGGACGCACTAACGAGGGTGCCGGCATGGAGTAGCCCCGGTCGATGGAGTAGCCGTTCGCGACCCAATCCACCACCTTCGTGTCCCGGCGCGGGTAGCACATTTGCCTCCAGAAAGGGAGGCCGTGTTGAATACGCCAGCAAGCCATGCCGGGCTTCGGGGCGGCGCATGCATCCTACGGGCTACGGTACATCAGCGCACAACCAACTGGTAGAATCGACGGTGAGAAAAGACCCTGAGACGAGAACGTACCGGGACCAGTACGCACGGGGTAAAACTAAGAACGTGACATAGTACGGCAGTCGACGAGCCGTACGAGTACGCGCGGCCCTCGCCGCCAATAGCGCGCGCGACGAGTGCGCGAACTACGCCTAAAAAAAATATTACTCGTTATCGTACGGGCCAAAGTACCAGTAGACAACTGCCGGACCGACTACCGATGTGCGGAAACCAAAAAATGAACTAAAAGTGCAATAGAGTCGATAGCCGAGTAGGTGCCCCATGAACAAGACAGACGGCGCCGAACGGTGGGTGCGGCGGGTGACGAGCGGCCGGCAACGGGCGGAGAGGGGTCACGTGGGGTCGCTTGAATAACATGCGCGGGGCGGGAACGTGCCCGACCCGAGGTCGACGCCGTGTCGTGGCACGGCGGGCTGCATGGGCAAGGGCACACCATCGCAACATGGCACACATTTGACCGTGAAATTGAAAATTTTATTACCAATTTGACAATGTCGCCCAGGTGTAACCGGGAAAAAGCGCAGTCGCTAGGGACTCGGCCGCTTAGGGCATGGGCTGGAGAACATCTCCGTCGTGCGTGATTACTGCCCAGCGCCAGTCGAACGGCATCACGGGAGTAGTGGCTCTGCTAGCCGCGCCTGTGGCAGTTGCCACGGCGGACGGGGGCATGGGGGACCGCCGGGGTGCGAGGGGCTGCCGGTGCCGCTAGGGCGGCTGGCTGGGGGGCGGGGGTCGCGGGGGGGGGGGGGGGGGGGTTTGATGCGCGAGTTCTTGGGGGCTCGCGCACTGGCTTGCGCATCCGCCAGGCGCTTGACGCCCTTCTCGGCGAGCTTAAGGGCCTTAGCCGAGACGGGGTCATCCGCGGCGTCGTCCGCCAGTAGGGAGGTGTTCACGCGGTGCTGCCAAATGAGACGAGGGTTCGTGTATGTGTGTGGGTCACGTGCAATTATTGCGCGTACGTGTGGGTCGCAAACTCGAGGTTGACGACGACGAGGTTGTCGTCATGTGAAGCGAATGGCCACGTACCGGTGACAATGGACTCAACTAGTGACAGGACCATACTATCGAGCTCACCCATGAAATCGGCGAGACGCTCAACGAAATCACATGAGGGGGGGGGGGGGGCGCGTAGGGCGTCGACCTCGACTTGCATGACCGATGCCTTGGTGCGGCGGGCGAGGATTGCGCCGTGGGCGTCCATCCAAATGTGGGTGGTCCCGCTCGTACCTTTCGGCGCCTTGACGGTCTCGACAAATGAACGCCTTGTCGTCCGGACCACGCTTATCGGGAGCTGCGACCGCCGGAGCGGCCACAGGAAGAGCGGCGGGCGCCGGGATTGCCCGGCGGCGTGGACGCAGGCGGCGGCCGCCGCGAAGTGCACTTGCTGGACGGTGGACTCCGCCATGGCGACGCGGTCCTGGAGGAGCTGGAGGGGCGCCTCGGTGTCCACGGGGCGCGTGTCTCGCGCCGTGAATGACGGGGTCAATCTCCTTGATGGCGGCGGCCTTCTCTGCGTTGGCGGCGGCGATGGCGGCCTCGATCTGACGCATGAGCCAGTCGCCGTGAGGGGTGTGCAAAGAAAGCCGTTTTTGGGGAGAGAGAAGACAC
The DNA here is from genome assembly GCA_006384855.1 of Tetraselmis striata. NCBI lineage: Eukaryota > Viridiplantae > Chlorophyta > Chlorodendrophyceae > Chlorodendrales > Chlorodendraceae > Tetraselmis > Tetraselmis striata. Next base: position 7,154 of record VCJN01001521.1, read on the forward strand.
GGAAGAAGTTGGGAGAGGGAGAAATGGACGGCCCCTAGTGACTTCCAACAAGCGTGGGCGGATGAATATAGCGTTGCGTGAATGAGCGGGTGGTGACAGCGGTGGAGGCCGAGCCGAGGCGGGCGGCGGCGGCAGCAAGCCTTGGCGTGCCGCTTCCGCGCATTCGCTGAGCGGCGCCTTACCAAACTCGTGAGGTCATAGGACGACGCCCGCACCGAGGCGCTATATGCCGGACATGCCCGCCAGTGCTGGGCGGATCCTAACCTCTTTGCGGCGCTGCTCGTGGACACTGCGGACAACGTTATTGTGCCGTTGGTGGAGGGCGGAGAGCTCTCCCGAGCGGCGATCCGCATGCCTTCCAAGGGTATGGGCGACCTACACGATCTTGCTATTCACGCCCAGCTGCGCGACACGCACTCGTCTCACGGCCACCCGATCCCGGACGCCGCGTATTATATTTCAGTCCACAAGGCCGCCTTGACGGTGGACATGCCGTCCCAAAAGCACGAGCATCACGTGGCAGTGGGGCCCTCAGGCATGCCAGCGAGTATCTGCGATGCTTAGTGGGCAAAAAATGCCCCGGCGTCCAGGCATGCTGCGGCACCGTGTCGGAGGTGGCCTCAATGTACCTCCAAGGTCGCCTGCTCGGTTTGTCCATCCGGCTCTTCGCCACCTCTGCCAGATTGTGGCCCATGTCAAGAACTCAAGAAGTTAGGCGCGGGCGGTGCCCTCGGGTACCTTTGACCCTTGACGGTCGACCTGTGGCAATCGGGGAGGCGGACCAGCGCGCGGCGGTGCCGGCGGTGGTGGACCACATGAAAGAGGCGTATGTATCCGTGCTTGCGCCATCTCAGCTCAGCGTCTGCATCTCCGCATGGGACTCCGTGCTCATCCACGATGTCCGCCTCATTGCCGAGAAGCTTGGCCCGCCGCAAGCCGTCATCGTCCACACGATCTTCGCAACGCTAACAACGAGGCGTGGTGCCGCACCATCATCCAACGCCACTCTTTTGCTCTCCTCACCACCCCGTCATCCTTGCGCTCGTGGCCACCCTCTCCACGGATGCTTTTCGGCTAGTGGACGATCGGTCCGCCCCTCTGCGATCGGAGGACGGCGTGCAACAGGGCGCGCCGTTGGCCACGACATCCTTCTGCGTCGCGACTCACCCCGAGGATGAGGAACGTAACAACACGTTGGAGACCACATGCAAGGCGGCGCGCTTCGACGTCGACGATGGATACTTTGTGGGCCTGCCGGAGCACGTTAACCCGGCCCTTCACGCCTATCGCACGTCCATCAAGGCGTCCGTTGGGCTTGAGGTGTCCTTCGGCAAGATGCACGCGTACACCGCGGACATGGAGACCGTGCGGCGCGAGGCTCCGGCCGACATCGAGTGGGCCGAAGTACATGGCGACCACGCTCCTCAAGGTGCCGCTCGGATCGCGAGGGTATGTGCATGCCTACATGCATGCGCAGCAAGGCGGTCGAGCTACACGAAGAGGTGGACGCCAGTATGAGCAAGATCCTATCTGGCAAGCCCAACCATCGGTACACCCATGCCATGCATCACCACGCATGGGCATTGCTCAAGCCATGCATGCGATACATGGCGGGGTATTGGCTTCGCAATTGTCTCCCGTTCCAGGTGGAGCCCTCGCGGAGGCGGTGGATGCCACCGTCCTCACGGCGGTCGAGCGGGTCGTAGGGGTATCTTTTGTTCCCTCCACCTACGGCACCGACACCAATCCGGTGGGCACCGATTACCTGGCGGGGCTCTTACACGACCCTGACCCCATGGTAGCTCATGCGGCTATTTTTAGCGAGGATGCAGTGGCAAGGGCGCGCAACATGCTTTACCTGCCCACTACTCGATTGAAGGGTGCTGGCATCCGCCGCATGGCTACCATTTGTGATGCCGGCTTCATCGGATGAATGAACGGCATTCTCCCAAGATTCACCACTAAAAACTCCGACACCAACGCCCCCACTTCCGGTCTATTCTTTGACCTATAGCTTGAGTCCGTACTTGGCCGCGGCAGCTTCAACGCAACTTATGCCGCCCGTCAGCATGATCACTTCTTCAACGATGCTCGTGGATCGGCCAGCTAAGGCGCAACGATGCGCAAGGCGTGGAGGTGCCTTCAATCGGCTGTTGCCGCCCGGTGTAAAGTGCTATATATAATGCAAATGCAATGGAGAGGCAAAAGTTACAAGAGAACCGAATGATCTTTGGCATTGCATTGACTTACATAGCTAACTGACTATCGGTCAGATCATGCAGTAGCAGTGGGATGCTGGGTCGCGGGGCGCGGGGTGAGATGCGGGGTAGACCCGGGCATGGGACGAACGGGATGCGACTACTCGTACATGTACTCGTATGGCGCGGGCCGGGCGTCGCGTCGGGATGGGGCTCACTGTTGGATTCAATCCTTCAGATTCTGCGGCTGTGTAATTAACGACCGTGGCTAGGTGGGTGGATTCTAGTACTTAGTAGTGCATCACAGTATATGAACGCTTTGTTCGGCTACCAACTACCACCCGATGCCCCGATACTCGCACCCGGGTACCCATAGGGCAATAAAGCAAAGCATACCGATCGAACAATCGACGCTTCGCTGGATGAGCATGTATGAGTACATGTAGATGCGCGGGTATGAGAAGTAAGCATGAATGAGTGGCACGTACGCGTACGTGGTACAGTGCGGTATGGCGTTTTGTGATTAAGTGCGGGTAACGCTAACAGCTGGCCATTTCAACGATGCGGACGCCGCGTGGTGAAGCGGGAGGCAGAGGATGCACCGGGCTCGCAAAAGGAGCCGACGGCATTCCTGAACCATGCCAACAACTCTCGGCTTCATAATGAGGTGGGCACTCTCCCTGTCACATGCGGGAAACATATCTTGCTTCGCCATCTCGAAGGGACGTCGGGCGTGCGGACAATGGCCATCCCCACTGCGCGGACGGTCATGACTCCGCCGGAGCTGCGGGAGATCACCGCAGGGTTCTTCTTTCTGCCTAGCCCATGCCTGGACCTGGTGGCTAGGAGCCATATCATTTTGCCCTCGACAAAGCACAACACCATCACTGTCGACCTCTATGGCGACGCGCTTACGAAGCTCCCGGCACATGGAGACGCTCACTGGCGTGTATACTGCACGATAGTATCGCAAACGCCTTCCGCGATCACTGTGTTCACGATCTTGGTATCGATGTACGCTAGGAGGTGGATGACATGTTCCAGCAAGCAGTGCATCTCGGCAACACTGTTCCCTGGGATGAACTTAGGGACATGGTGCCGGACGCAGAGCATCACAACTTCACCACCCAAGTTGTGGTTTTATAATAACATGGAGCGCGACACTGGGCGGCGCTACGGGTTGCTTGACGAACCCGCCAGTCAACGATTTCCTGGAAGAGGACGCGCCGGAGTCGGCGACGGGGCACAAGTGAGGCGTAGTTGATGAGGCCGCACGGAAAGGCCGCGCAGAACATGGTGTCTTGGTTGGGATGTGGCGGCGATTGGCGCATGGCCTAGCAGGTGGCGAGCGTTGTCATGGAGGAGCATAGCAGGCTGGGTAAGGGGGGGGATGGGAGCCTCTCGCCGAGCCATGTGCGAGGGGAAAACGGCCGCGCCAAGCCAACATCTGAGGGCGGCGCGCGGGCCCAGCCGCCGCCGTTGGGGCGCACCGACTTGTTGCTACGCCTCTCCCCAACACACAATCCCGGGCCAATCCAATATCGGCACTATGCCGAATGTGGGGTGGAGGCGCCGACATGAAAGGAGCTTCAAAGAGGTCTCGCAGCAAGGAGCGTCAGTGAAGGGGTTCAACCAAGAACGGGGCGCCACGGGCGTGCAACCGACGCGGGCCTCCCGACGCCAAATCCGCCGCCATCTCGGTCGCGTCCACTTCCGCCGAACGTAGACCTCCCTCCCCATCACAACATCCCAGGCTGTTCCAATAGCGGCACTAGGCCGAATGTGAGGTGGAGGCGCCGGCATGATAGGAAGGGAGAGGGTGCTCAATAAAAAGCGAACGGGTTGACCGGACTAGGAACGACATAAGACGCAAATGTTCAGCTCGCACTGCTCCTTTGCGCTAGTGGCAGCACGGGCGGGGCCAAGGCTACCAAGGTGCCACCCTGGCACGAGCCCCGCATCCATCCCCAACCGGGGGTGGAGGCTGAGGGAGGGCTTGCGATTCAGAGGGTCGAGGATGGTCGTCGGGCCCACGCACCCAGGCAGCAGTAAGGGTGGCAAAGCCTTAGTGCTTTTGGTTCAGCATCTATCTCGTAGTAAGAGGACATGCACCGGGTTAGTACTCGTACAGTGGCACTCGTATATACTGGGTACTACAGGGTATTTGCCAGACCTACGACTGCAGTTGGCGCATGAGGTCAAGTTCTGGGCGGCTTCGGCCGGTGACCCGGGGCGAACATTACTTCTACTTTTACAGGGTATTTGCGGCTTGGGACGAAATTTGAATAAACCTTTATTTCAGTAGGTTTCACAAGGATCGCCTGGTTTGCCGAAGAATGCCAGGTCTGGTTACAGGTTGTGATATTCAAGAATTTGCAGGCATACAATCCCACAGCCAAGGAGGGTTGGGCGGGCTGTGGTGCGCTCGATGGAGCGTGCCACATCAAAGGAGAGTGACCGGTCGGTCCGCCGTGAAGGCAGGTGGTGGCTCTGACCAGCCCCCGCAATCGTGCGCGCGCACACACGCGCTACGGGCGCCGCGCCATGGCTATCTCGTACAGGTAGAGAAACCACATAAACTAATTTAAAACATTTCACAAGGATCGCTTGGTTTGCTGACTAGAAAATGCCGGGCGCAGCAGGCCACGGGCGGGGGTCACGGGCGGGAATGTCGAAGGCGACGACATGCCAGCGGGGTGCGCCCACAGGAAGGCGGTCGCCGGTACGGCCAGGAATGAAGAGGTCGTGGCGCGGCTTCCAAGAGCGCATGTCGGAGCACATCTCCGAGAGGAGCTGGTACCAAGCTTTGTCAGGCCAGTAGGGAACAATGACGATGGCTGGGGCACCGATGGACTCAAGTTTGGAAACTAGATCGCCGATGAGGTTCCACGGAGGGTTACACCAGTTACGTTCGCAACGCCATGCAGCGTCGGAGAGGCGCAGGGCGTCGACGGCCTCGCACCGCGGGTCACGCCAGCGGGCGTTGTAGCGGGGCAGGAGGGCGTTTTCAGAAGTCGCGAAGCGGTCGATGGTGCAGGCGCCCCATTTAGCAGTGAGCGAGGCGAATCGACGAGGGTTGAACTGCCAGTCGTCGCAATCAACCTCGCGACTAAGGCGGTCAGCCCAGATATTCGCCGCAGAACGGATGTAGCGCACGGAAAGGGTGATGCCGTGCGTGTCCATGAGGTACCACGTTTTGCGTAGCTCAGCCATGAGGCGTGGAGAGCGAGAGGTGAGGTTAGTGAGGACGCCGACAACTGCTTGGTTATCCTCGTGCAAGCGGATGTGGCGGTTTTGGAGCATGGGGAGGAAGGACTCAATAGCCAAGCGGACGGCTTTGAGCTCTTTCAGGGTAATGTGCGCATTGCGGTCATCGTCGTACCAAAAACCCCGAGCTTCATGGTGCTCGTTCAAAACGGCACCCGAGCCGTACGACGAACTGTCGACGTGTAGGTATCCGGTTTCGACGGGGCGGTTAATGGGACGGCCGTTGTGTTGGGTGGGCACACCCACCCACCATTGCAGATCGCGTTCGAGCTGGCGGGTAAGCTTGACGCGGCCGGACCAAGAGTCGCGCGTCTTGAGCACATCATGCAGCTCACGAAGGTAGAAACGGGCAGGGGCAATGGCCAAGTAGAGAAACTGACATTTGCCCCCAACTCGCGAGCTGGCAACCACCGACGATCGCGTTTTGCTCGTTGGATTAGGCGTTTGGCCGCGCGAGCAATGCTGGCGAGTTTCTCAGCGGGCGCACGAAGAGTAGGTGACCCCGATGTGTCAATTTCTAACCCCAGGTGCACGAGCTTCTGGGTGGGCTCCCACACGCCCTTGTTGGGGTTGCGCAGCAGACCAAAGCCCGAGAGGTGGCGTTCGATGTAGTCACGTTGCCAAATGGCCTCAGCCTGAGTCCGAGCTAGAAATATGAAATCGTCCATGTAGGGCAACATGCGCAGGCCAAATCGTCGTCGGGGAATAGGTGTGCCGTCTGCTTCAGCCGGGTTACGACGCAATGCCCTAGTGAGGACGTTGGTGAATTGGCAGAAGTAATAGGGGGACAGAGACCAGCCCATGGGAAGGCCAGCCAGTCGGTACAGAGTGCCGCGGTAATCGACAGTGAAAAAATCCCTGTCCTCAGGGGCGATTCCAACCGCGTAAAACCCGTCCTGCAGGTCCATCTGCAACATGTAGTCCCCAGGGCGCGCCAGGTTGCGTAAATGCGAAAGCGTCTCAAACGAAAGATCGCGCGTCTCACAATAGCGGTTCAGGGGGCGGAGGTCAATGATGAGCCTCCATTTGTTTGTTCCGGGCTTAGGAACCAGGAACAGCCGGGACACCCATTTTGCGCAGTAGCCTCGCTCCCAGGCCCCAACGGCCAGGAAGCGAGCCAATTCACCGTCCATAAACTCCAGTTGAGCAGGAGTAGCATCCCCCATTGACACCCCCTGATGAAAAGAAGGTGGGGCAAGCCCGTCCAAGAAAGGAACGCGTACACCTCGGGATATCCAGTTGAGAACACTGCGATTTGCGCCAGCGGCTTGCCAGTTGCCGAGATTACGACGGACGCGATGTCTCATAAAGGGGGAGTCGGGAGTACAGGAATTGGCGCGATGGATGTCGCGAGGGGGGCGAGCACCCTGTCGCTCTGCTGGCCCTCTCTGCGTCGGCGTCAGGGTCCACGGTGCGCGGCACAGTAGGAGTGCCGCGGCGTGGGAGTAGCCATGTGCCACTGGGCGCTGGCTTGGCCACTGGCAGTGTACTGTCACTTTGTACTCGAATCTGTACTAGACGGCGGGCGTGCGTCGGCATACGCCCCAATCGGAGCGCATCGCGACACCTACGCCGAGTAGGGGCCAGTACGGATCGAGCCATGCCCACAAGGGAAGGGGCAGCCAAGGGTTACTGTTGGTCGACACTGGTCGAAGGTCTTGGACCTTGTTCCACTGAATGGGGAAGCGCTGCAGCTTCGTCCTCTCCTCGCGTTGGGCGAGTAATCAGCAGCTCGTTCGCGGGTAGTAGTTAGCACGTCGCAAGCGGCGCGCGTACATTAACCACACAAACCCTAACGGGTTTCTCCCAGGGGGGGGCCCGAAAGGCGTCGCTCACCGTACATGGTACGATGGCGGAAGACCGGCACCCTGCGCGGCAAAATTGCCGAGACTTTGCTGTGGTGCGCTCGATGGAGCGTGCCACAGCAAAGGAGAGTGACCGGTCGGTCCGCCGTGAAGGCAGGTGGTGGCTCTGACCGGCCCCCGCAATCGTGCGCGCGCACACACGCGCTACGGGCGCCGCACCATGGCGAGGGCTATCTCGTACAGGTAGAGAAACCACATAAACTAGTTTAAAACAGTATCAGCGTGACCCTGGCGGCAGGCAGCGGTTGACAATGACAGCCGTGGCTGATGGGAGCTCGCTCCTACAGGAATCCCATACTGGTACCCTGTACCCTACTGGTGTGAATTACACAAGGGCAATAACAAATCCATCTATACTGCTAAAAGCAGTACCCTACTGGTACCCCTGCTCGTATCGGCATGCACGGCCGTGCTGAACTGCCCATCAATCACACCCGCAAGTCGTCAGCAACCAGTCACACTCACCTGGCCACTCGACGCTCGCAGTATGTCTCCAATTTAGCTCATACCAGCTGAAATTCTCCCTTCAACTCATTCCCCGCCCTGCTTCCTGGCCGCCAGCGTAAGTGGCAGCGACCGCCTTCCTCCCACGTGACGGGCGCGCGCGACGTGCGAGGCTCTGCCGGTGGAGCGCTGGTGGAGGGGCCGCGGCTCGGCGGGGACGACTCGTGTCGGGTGACGGGCTCGACGGAGCGGCTCAACCGGGCGACAGCGGCTGAGCGGCGTGGCGCGCGACTGATGATGAGGCGCGCTCGCGCTGCGGGGCGTCGCGGGTAGAGGGCAGGCGCTGGGCCGGCCATGAGCAGCGGCGCGCGGGCGGCGCGGGCGGCGCCACGGGCGCGGGAGCAGGTGCTCAAGGTGAAAATCATCAGCATGGGCGACGCGCGGGTGGGCAAGTCGTGCCTAATCAAACGGTGCGCGCCAGCCAGCCCGCCCAGCACTCTGCCGCCGCTCCCCTCCACCCCGGCTGCCGAGAGGGGCACCTTCACAACGCATAATAAAAAGCAGTAGCACAAAAGGGACATCACAGCCGTAAATCGCACCAACGTCCTCGCTCGAGCGGACCGCAAGCAGCGCGTTGTTTCTCTCAAATAGCGACGACTATACATTTGGCGAAGACGATATGTCGATATGTGCGGTGGAATTGCCTGCCTTTGACGGCCTTGGACATGGCCATGCCCGCGTGTCCGTCCTTTTTGGGGGCAATTGCGCGGACACTCCCGAGGGACCCATACGGCAGCAGCCCCTGCCCCGGGCACCGCACCCCGCGCCGCCGAGGCGGACCAACTCCGGTTGACGCGCGCGCTTTCCCACGCGCCCGGCGCAGGTACTGCGAGGACAAGTTCATCCAGAAGTACATCGGCACGATCGGGGTGGACTACGGCGTGAAGGCCCTGCGGCTGGGCGGCATGGAGGTGCGCTGCCCGGGCGGGCGGGGGGCTGGGGAGGGGGGGGGGGGGGGGGGGGGGCTGGGGGGGGGGGTGAGAGGGGGGGGCAGCATCCCCACTCCTGCCCGCACAGCCCACGGTCTATCTGGGGGTGACAGCAGGACACGTGACTGGCCCCCTCGCCGACACGCAGGTGCGGATAAATATGTGGGACCTGGCAGGGGGGTTCGACTACGCGGAGATCAGGAACGAGTTCTACAAGGTGCCCCCCCGCCTCCTCCCCCCTCCCCGGCCTGGGGAGCGACGTCGCTGTGGGCATGGCACGGTTGAGGGCGGGCACGGCATTGAGGGAGAGGCTCAACCAACCGGGATGTGCCACCCCAATGCCTCGCCGCCCCGCAGAACACGCAGGGCGCGGTGCTGGTGTACGACGTGGCGGACCGGGGCAGCTTTGACTCGCTAGACCGATGGCTGGATGAGTCAGCGCAGGTGAGGGCGGGGAGAGGCCCAGTGAGGGGGGCATCGGAGGCTTGGGGTGGGCCCCAACAGCAGCGGGAGGAGGGGGCGGGGGGGGGGGGGGGGTTGGGCTGGGAGCGGCTGCGTGGGGGGAGCGAAACAACAGGGAGCGTTATTACATCAGCATAACACAGCGACACTTGCCACCGCCACGTCATGGCTCGCCTCGACACACCGGCCCATGATGCCAGAATGGTGCCGGAGCGCCACGACCTGGGCATGCATTATAGACGTAGGAGTGGCGTCCGATTGAGTGCATCATGGAGCACTGTCACCGCGTCCAATGGGCAACGGGGAATGGCAATCAACGGGGCGTATTTAACAACAGTATAGGTGCGCACAGAAGTCATCAGCTGTAATACCGACGTATGTCATGCGCTTGCCGCACGGCTCATTGGGCCGGCATGTTACATGTATGAAATAGGAATACACATGTGTAGGGAATAGGATACCGTAGACGGACAGGCCGGTGTCATTTATTTTGTTTCGTTTGACTTAATCAGCACAAAGCACAAGTTTGCCGTACAATTAAATGCGGTCACCGGGGGCCCCAAAAATGAATTGTTCTGCACCTTTGCGTCGGAATATTTGTGATGTATTCTTGCTTATTTCTCCCCTCTAATTGCCTGTCCTCTTCGCGCGCGCAGGGGGGGGGGGAGGGGGGGCGGGGGCGCAAAAGTTATTATCCGCGAACCGTTTGTGTTTGTAAAGTAGATACTAATCATGCCCCCCCCCCCCCCCCCCCCCCCTTCCCCCCCCCCCCCGGGGGGTCATTCGCCACCAGAACGGCGGCAAGGACACCATATACGTCGTGGCCGCCACCAAGTGCGACATCCTCGCGCGCAGCGTGAGCGAGGAGGAGGGGCGCAAGTGGGCGGCGAGCAAGGGATTCCCCTTCTTCGAGGTCCTCCCCCCCCCCCCCCCCCCCCCCCGCCCCCCACTTGCTGCCCAACTACCCACTCAAGGGTCAAAGCGTGCGTCAACATGATGATTACATTCAGCACCAATACCATGCGGGGATCACATCTACCGGAGAGCGCGCACGTGGCCAAATGAGTGACGCTGGTCCGCACGCGGTTTGTGCGAACCTGCCTTGGGTTCGCTATGAGAACTTCATGTCTCCTCCCCCAAAGCGCAACAGGGGCCCATAAAGGTGATCTACTACGGGTGCCGACGCACGTATACCAACCCCCTTATTGTAAGCCTCAGATTGAGCTTGCACGCAGCCAATAAGAGCAGCCGCTCTTGTTCCGCTATAGTTTCGTCATCATTCGACCTCTGGCAGGTGTATCGGATACTAATTCGCAGTCTTCTTATGATCACGTCAGCACCCGTAAGCATATGTTTAATATATTCATGTGTAAAGCGTGCCGGAATGCGCGACTGCAGTATGGGTGCAACGGTAGTGATGAACAACCGGTATTTTGGGACCTACGGAGGCACTTAAATGGCACAGTGTATACATGTATGCATGCCGCACGGTGTATGTAGTGGGTCGTCGTGTATGTATAGATGTAGCGCTAAGCGCGTGTGGATTGTATATGTAAATATTCGTGTACCCCCACTGCCTCCCCTCCTCTCGCAGGTGTCCTCCCAGTCGGGCGCGCGCGTGGCGGCGCTGTTCACGACGCTGCTGGCGCGGATGCTGGCCACGGTGCCGGGCATGCCGCGCGAGGCGGTGGCGGAGATGGTCAAGCTGGCCAACGGGGAGCGGCTGCGGGCGGAGATGCCCGCGATGTAGCGCGACCGGCGCTACATGTGCCGTAAATGACAACAGTAGACGTACGAGTAGCGCCACGTAACACATGCACACACACGGCGCGGCGCAAGCGATGCATCAAAAAGTAACCGGCGGGGGGGGGGGGGGGGGCGTGCCCAAATCTGGTGCTGGGTTCAAGATCTGGGCACGCGTCGCGTCAGGTACGAGCGAGGTAAAATGCAGCGTGACGACACCCTCATCGGACACTTGAAAGCCTGCATCAAGCAGGTTCTTCTCCCCGGCTTCGTTGTACTGCTTCCGCTCAAAGCAGTTGTTCAGTATGTCCGCGAGAGCATAGCCGAAAGCGTCCTCGCCCTGGGGTTGCTCTGGGTGAACGCGTGTCCAAGTACGGAGGGCGCATTGGCGAGCATTTCATCGGATGCCCGCAGGGGACAGTGACTACAGGCGAGGAAGAGGATCCCGTTTTGGATATACACACATCACTGTACTACTTAATGGGGCTCTCTGCGGGTCCCCGAAATAATAAACTATTTCGCCACATCAGCAGGCAGCGGTGGTATATCTTTTTCCTAGTACCTGGTATTCCCCTCGTCTCCACCCCGGTGTTGGCGGGCGGGGGGGGGCGGGGGGGGATCGGGCACATTAAAGATGTGCGCTGACCCAAATTGTGTTCACGGCATTCTGGCAGCCGCGCGGATGCTATGCCAGTACGTGGGCCAAATGTACAAATGGCCGCTGACGAGTCCCCGTGGTCGCGCGAACCTGTCTACGGCAATCCGAGCCACATCAAGACTTGGCGATATACTAGTCGCTACTCGTTTACAGAACAAGGATCGCGCAACGCGGTAGTGCCGCACGTGCGTGATATTTTCCAGTTTTCGCCCCGGCCCATCCGTCACTCTGCCTTTTTGTTGCACAAGTATCGCACTCCCGTAATGCTTCGCTCCGCAGGATGGGGCTTGCCCCAACTCGCTCTACTCGCATGGGCCGACGCCCAAACGGGTAGGGCGGAGCATTCGTGTCAGTGCCGGGTATTTTGAAGGCAGAGCTTTAGACGGTGATCCAACAGCGTTGGAAATTTCGTCACTAGCCACCAATTAGTCCTGCAGAATGCTTCGGCAAATCGCTTCAAGACTACAACGGAGCGTCGCCTACCCAGGGCTTCGTCCTCTATACACTGTATCGCTGCCTAAAATGAAGGTCGCCGTAGCGACGCTGCAGTAAGGACTTCGTTGTTGCCACCCCTGCCCCGGGGACGGGAAAATGGTGCTGCACGTGGAGCGGCGGGGGCGGCGACATGCAGCGAAAGGGCACACCGGCGGGGCGCACCCGCGCCCCCCGGCCCAACAGCGCCACTCAACAGTCATGTCGCAGCCGGCGTGATAGGAGGAGGCGGGGGAGACGAAAGGGGGATATTGATTTGCTTACATAGTCGCTGGGCCGGGGGAGGGGGGGGGGAGGTCGGCTTGTCCGACCAACGCCGTCCGAGCCGGTGACGCAGCGGAGGCTGCGGTGGCGAGAACGCCTAGGAGGTGCCCAAGATTGTGGCCACCTGCGCCGCGGCACAGCTCGGTCAGCCGCTGCCGCTGCGCTTCCCTCCGGCCCTCCCCCCCTGGACGGTGGAGGGAGGGGCGCGGGGGCGCAGCGGTCTACAACAGCGAAGAGAGTAGATGTACGCAGGGTCAGCGCCTACTCACGCTAGCGGTGCCAAAAGTCAGCGTACTCGTCGCTAAACCTCGCGTGAACTCGACCATGACATCGTCGGTGCGCATGCTGACCGTGGCAGCAAAGGAGGGTGAGGTGTATAGCCCTACTGCGGACAGAGGGATCGGAGTACATACACACTGTATACGCATAAACTACATCTACTAAACACACACATGCACATATACATACAACACACACACAGATGACCTAAAGCGGCCCTTAGTTATTTATCTTTTAGCCTCATATTGGAATCGGAACACGACCATTGGTTACAGTTCCGCTCATCTGATATTGTATCCATGTGACCTCTGGCAGGGAGGACGGGTTCGTATCCGCAGTGTGATCCCTACCGCGTCGGCACTGCCCGTAACACGGGAAATGGCAACCCTATTGACATCGTTTCCAACGACTTGTATGTACATGGCCTTTTCTCACGCAGAACAGCATCGACAACACAACAAGTGCGCCGTACGAATCGACGCGATCCTTACCGGAAAGGGCAGTATGACATCTTTGAGAGAGTACAGAAAGAGCGCCTTCGTACATTAAGCCCCAGAGATTCGGAGACTGGTCGCCGCGTATCTAAGCCGGAGGGGGGGGGGGGGGGGGGGGGGGGGGGGGAGGGGGTCGCGCCCTGCGCGGGCGTGTGCTTGACGTGCGCGGAGATGTTGCCGTCGGCGGCGTAGCCGTTGCTGGGCTGGCCGAGCGCCTCGTACACGCTGCCGTACGCGTCCGCCAACAGCTTGGCCACGCGGCCCGAGGCCTCCGCGCGCAGGCGGGGCGCCTGCCGCCACAGCGCGCACAGGGTGGCGCTTGTCAGTACTCAGACGGGGGCGCCGGGCGCGCTATCCGGGCCGGATCGCGCGGACGGAACCCCACCGAGCTCGCATCCCGCTGAACCAACCAGTACCTCAACGGCGCCCAACCTGGGGGCAAAGACTTATTTTTACGCCGTTATAGTACCGCAGTTACTGTCGGGGCTAATCCTTGTGTATGGGAAGAGGCAAACCACCATCATCAACCGCACGACGGTGCGCCGACTGACTGGTTATACACGGCCAAACCAGTGATATTGAAACACGAGCAACCCCGTGCGCGAAAAGAAACGTCCCATGCTAATTAAACTTCAGAAAAGAAGGACTGCGACAGGGGCCCGCAAAACATAGGCCAGTTATAAAAAGTGGCATACGTTTTGAGTCTCTTGTATCAAGGCAAAACGCGCGACTCCGTGCCCAGCTTGCCTATCGTCGAGTTAGGTCATAAGTATGTAAGGCGATACATGGGAGCACGCGGGCATTGTCGACTTGGCGGCAGGGGAGCGGCGGTGAGGCAAGGGGCCGTTCCTCGCACCTGCAGGCTGCTAAAGCCAGGCAGCGCGTCGAGCTCCGACACCGCGGCGAAGAGCGCCTTCATGGCAGCCGCCACCTGCAGCGCAGCCGCCATCACCGCGACAGTCGCCTCAGGGCGCGCCGTGCAGCCGTTCCGTTCAGGCGAGGGCGCAGCGGAGCGGCCAAACTGTGAACAGTATAGTCTCAACATCACCGACACACAACCGAAAGGCAGCGCATATCGCATACATTATAATACATTAAGAACACACACACACACACATATACACACACACATACATATAATCATAAATCAACAGATGTATATACACATATGTATGTATATATATAATACACAAAAATCAGCTGGACCAAAAATCGCCATTGAACATACCAGTAACATTTAATTGGGTTCGCGGGTCAAAATAACAAATGTTTTGCATTAAAGAGTCGGAAAATTCAAGTAGTATTTATGGCGTATTCTTATGTATTTCCAGGGAGTTAAAAAGCCGATAATGAACCTCGAACCCAAAGTGTGGTGATGGTATTAAATGAATACATCTATATATACGTGCGCCGATGGGGTACTAAAACACCCTCTACAAATAAGAACCAGCTCTGCCTGCCAGGGGCCAAATGTGGACGGAACTACAGCGCAAATACAGCGAATGCTCTCATAGGTTGCGTGCAAGCCCAATGTGAGACTTATAATGAGGGTTCTTATAGGACTGCTGGCACCCTTAGACATGTACATACATAAATATACAATGTATATACATATTATATAATCTGAACGTTACAATTATATCATGTGTGTGTGTGTGTGTGTGTGTGTGTGTGTGTGTGATGATTCGCGGATTCGTGTGATTCGCGGAGTTTTATCAATTCGACTCAGTTTTGCCTGCAACCTGGTCGTTGGAGCAACTGATAGTTGCATTGCCCCATTGCGTCTGCGACCGCACCCCTGGTGATACGGGCAGCGGTACAGCCTTACTTCATACTAGTCGGACGATGTAATCAATGAACGGCATCGAGACGCGGCTGTGCCTCCCCGGTGGTGTGTCGCGCGTGCATGGAGGCGCACCTTGTCCAGCGCCAGCGCGGGCTCCTCCGCCATGGCGCTCGCAGCGCCGCCGCCCTCCTGTTGCGCCACGGCCGAGCGGTGTCGGTGCGCAGCATGAACCCAGCGGAGCGCCGGCGGGGAGGGGATGGGGAAGGGGGGGGGGGGGGGGTATGGGGCAGTGCCTGGAAGATGCGCATGCGGTCCAGCACCTCCGCCATGCCCACGCGGCTCAGCAGCACGCCCGCCTCGCCGCCCACCAGCGCCGCCATGTGCGCCTCCATCAGCTCCGCCAGCTTGGCGATCCAGCGCTCCATGAAGGTGCGCCGCCCCAGCAGCGTCTGCGCCCCGGCCAGCCAAGTCGACCAGCGGAGTCAGCCCCACCATCGCCGTGACATCATGCCCGGGGGGGGGGGGGGGACGGGGGGGGGGGGGACTGCTGAGAGGGGGTGCCTTCTTCGCCGCAGCTTGGGAGCAGCGGTGTCGCCAAGCCAAAGTGTTAACCAATCCATGTTAATTCGACCACCATATTTGTGGGCAATCGCGTGCCGGATGGGTAAAACCCTAAAACCCTAAAACCAAAACCCTAAAATCCCTTTCTGTCTTTTTCGCCCGCGGGTCATGACTGGTACCAGCGGTCAAACCCTTGCCGCACTTTCGCCGACAGTACCAACTCACTCTTGTTTCGACAGCGATCCAGTTACGGACCGCCCCGAGTGGGCGATGGGTCCGCCGCAGTCATCGAGCATCGTACGGATGCCTAGCTTTAGGTAATACCGGTCGGCAGGCTTTTCGGTGCGACCCCCCCCCCCCCCCCCCCATCCCATGGGGGGGTGCGGCGGGGGGGGGGGGGGGGGGGGGCAGTCACCTGGATGGCGTGCAAGCAGTTGATGAGGTAGACGCGCTGCGCGCTGGGGTCCAGGTGCTTGCCCTCGTCCACCTGGAAGAGAGGGAGGGGGGAGAGGGGGGGGGGACAAGACCGGGGGGTAGGCGCAGTCACATCACATGCGCTGGCTCACATCCAACATCCTGCCCTTGAATGGAGCTCAGGACGGCAGGGCCGTTCGTTTACATTGTGGTCTTGCAAGTGCGCCGGGCGGCTGCGGGCTGATGTTGGGGAGTTGGGGAAGGCGTGGGGGGGGGGGGGTCGCACCCGCGAGGGCGCGTTGGCGCTCAGGGCCTCGGAGGACTTGTCGCACATGGACAGCAGCGGCTCCAGGCCTGCTCCAGGCCGGCCAAGGTTGGGACGGGCAGGGGTGGGTGGGGGGTGGGGGGGGGGGGGGGGGATATAGTTGGCCGCGAATGCTGTGAGAACCTCATGAAGGCGGTGATGGCGATGACGACGATCACAGTGGCCGCGGTGCCGATCATCAGTGCGACGAGGGAGCGACTGGTGTTCTCCTGTCCTTTTGCGGGCCTGGGGGTTTGGGGGGGGGCGCACCGGCGGTGAGGACCTTGTCCAGCTCGCTGTCGGCGGCCTCCGGGCTGTGCTGCTCCATGCCGGTGTCGAAGATCTCGATGATCTCCAACAGCTGCCGCACCGTCTCGCTCACCTGTGGACCGCCGCCGAGCCCCGCCCCGCCCCGATCAGCCCCTTTTGTTCAAGACATTGGTTTCGCAGGTGCCAACGCCCCCCCCCCCCCCCCCCTCCTCCAACCTCGATATAAACCATACCGGGGTTAATGTGCGGCTGCAGGAAAGCACCGTACACGTGGACGGGAGAGGGGGCAGAACGGTGGTGTGGGGGGGGGGGGGGGGGGGACCTGTGGCGGCGGGGACAGGTCGCGCGGCGGCGCGGGCGGGTAGCGCTGCAGCTGGTCCCCCTTGGCCTTGAGCTGCTCGAAAAAGATGCGCGACGCCATCTCCTTGCAGCCCTGCGGGGGACGCCGACCAGGCAGGGGACACCGCCGCTCAGCATCACCCAGCGCCGCCTGCCCGCCCCTGACCGGGCCGATGTCATTGGGTGGTGTAACTTGTGCCCAATGGACGCACCCTTACTTGTGACCACGCCCAAGAGGCTACCGCCCCCCCCCCCCCCCCCCGAGAACCCAACCCACAAACCGACGAACCCAGCCACAAAACCCTAACGAAAACCCTAACCCCAAGCCATCCAAAACAAACCCGAATCTCGGCCCTAGAAAGGTCAATCCCCGGTGCCGATCGCCCCCGCCCAGTCTCCAACCGAGGACCTCAGCACTCGGGAGCCCAACGCGCTGTCGGCGAGCGCGCAGCCGCAGCCGGCACAGTCGGCCGCTCCTTTTAGTGCAAACCCTGAGTTGTACCCATGCCGGCCGCCTCTTGGGGGCGCTCACGAATAAGGCCGCAGCCATTGGTCACAAGTACCTTTTCCTGTACGCATGGGAACATTCAAAACCAAACATCTTTGAATGGCCGTCGAAGTGAAGTAAGGAGCCGATGTCTCGATACTTCTCGCGGCTGGGACAACCCTAACTTTCAACCTCAAACTAGGCAAGTTTGGTCGGTGAGTCGAACACCGTAATCTGCGCCCTTCAGCCGGGCTCGCGGGTCCCCAACAACGCAAATGCACCACATCGCAGGAAGGATTCCATAGCGCACTCTCTGCTAGGCTTCCAATATCTTTGTGTTTGGAGCCACAGCTCGCAGGGTGTCAGACAGGGGGCCGCATCATGCGCAGATCCAAACCAGGTCGGTGTCAATTGTTCCATCAAAGTTATACAAAGTTCTAAATTTATTGAGATGTAAATATTATAAATTATATAATGAATCCAAACTATAATTATATACATTAAGGTTGTATCGATAAAGGTTTAGACGTGTCTTTCGTTTAGGGGGAAGAGCAGCCGCGGGCACGGGCTGGAGGCGGCGGCGGC
The DNA here is from genome assembly GCA_006384855.1 of Tetraselmis striata. Taxonomy (NCBI): domain Eukaryota; kingdom Viridiplantae; phylum Chlorophyta; class Chlorodendrophyceae; order Chlorodendrales; family Chlorodendraceae; genus Tetraselmis; species Tetraselmis striata. The sequence goes on from VCJN01001521.1 coordinate 25,055, forward strand.
GGTGTGCGCAGAAGGGGGGGGGGGGGGGGGGGGGGGGGGGGGGGGGGGGCACCCGGAGCGTCTCCACCAGCTGCCCCTCCTCGCCCAGGATGGCGCTCATCGTGGCCGAGTAGAAGGCCAGCAGGTTGGACAGGCGGAAGCACAGCAGCAGCGACGGCGCCGACATCAGCACCTGCTCGATGCGCACCTGGGGCGGCCGCGCCGCGCAGGGCGGATGGGGATGGGAGGGAGCAGGGGGGCGGGGGTCAGGCCATGAGTGGATAGGGAGGGGGAGGGGCGGGGGGGGGGGGGGGGGGGGGCGCTGAGGACGCCTTGCGGCCGCACCTTGAGCGGCCGGCAGATGGACTCGAAGACGCGGTCCAGCAGCAGGGCGGTGGATGGCATGTCGCCACGGGTCTGAGGGGCATTAAGAGGAGGGGGGGGGGGGATGGGGGTTGTTGGATAGGTCAGGCCAAGGACACCTCCCAATGACAGCTTCCAATCCCCCCTGAGGAATGGCCTAGCCCCGTAACCCCCAACTTGAGGCTCACATCCTGGGTTCTTCTGGTACCCGCACTCATTGAACTCGGGCGCACTTGTCATCTTTTTTGCGGGAAGGGAGGAGGAGAGGGAGAAGGGGGGGGGGGGGGGGGGTCACCTCCTGCTGCCCTTCCTCGCCCGCACCAAAGAGCGACACAAGCAGCTCGTGCTCGGACGCCAGGGACTGCGACGGCGCGGAGGGGGAGGCAGCAAGGAGGCTGGTCAGCTGGCGGTGCGTGCGGGCGCGGGAAGAGGCACGAGGGAGGGGGGGGATGAGAAGCGTGAGAGGGCGGAAGGGAAGGGGGAATACATGGGCTTGCGTGCAGCCTATAAGATCATCCGCCCAGGTTCTGCTATGCTTTCGCCTACATTTGACCTCTGGCAGGAGAGTGCTGGCCCTTATTTGCAGTGCCCCTACTACCGCGCGCCGGCCCCCGCAGACCGTTGTGGTATAGCATTCTCCGCCTAGGTTCATGCGGGGCGGGTGGGGGAGGGGGGGGGGGGGGGGGGGGGGCGGCGACCTGGTGCACCCAGGCCAGCATGTCGCCGATGTAGCGCTGCGGCTCGTGCGCGTGCATCTCGATGGGGCGCGGCATGCCGCCGGGGCCGCCCCGCGTCAGCGCGGCGATGAAACGCTGGAAGAGCGCGTTGTGCCGCGTCGTTGCGACCTCCTCCGCGCAGTACTGCCGCGCAGGTGGACGGGGGGTTGAGCCGGGCGGGACGGAGAGCACAGGGGTTAAGGCGAATGGCATCAAGCCAAAGGAACCGAATGCAGCTCGGAATTGCTTCCGGGCGGTTGCATCGGGGGGGGGCCACGTGCGGTTTGGCGGCGACCGCGGCAGAAGTAGCCAAGCGTGGGTGAATGCAGGGCAAATGTATGAATGACTTTTGCCTCCTTCAACATAAGCAGCTTGTAAGCAGCTTGGGGGCAGGCGGGGGGGGGGGGGGACTGACCTTGAAGAGCACGGGGCGCTGCTGCAGCGCGGCGGCGGCGGTGCGCAGCGTGTCGTCGACCTCGGGCGCGTCGTCGGACGCGAGCGCGCGGCACTGCCCCTGCACCCAGCGGCACAGCCGCTCGTACGCGCCCTCCTGGTGCCCGCCCATCGCGTCCATGATCTCCAGCCCCGCGCGCTGGTGGTGCGTGTGCAGCAGCGCGCGGCAGTTGGCGTGGATGGCGCGCACGCGGGACAGCGCGGCGAAGAAGTCCGGCCCGATGTCGCCGCCCTCCAGCGCCGCCACCTCCTCCGGCGCCAGCTGGTACGAGCCCAAAAACTCCTGCACCAGGCCACTGCGCCGCTGGCTGGCGCCCAGGCTGGCCGCCAGCGCGCCCGTCTCGCCCAGCAGCCCGGCCGTGGAGGCCTTGGAAGCCTCCAGCCCCGCCTCGATGCCGTCGCACGCGGCGCCCAGCGCGTCCAGCTCCGCCTGCACGCCCGCCAGCGCGTCCACCACCGCCGCCGCGCCCGCCAGGAACTCCTGGTGGATGGCCAGCCCCCGTCGCTCCACCGTCGCGCGCAGCCCGCGCCGCGCCGACGCGCTGTTCTCCGGGTGCACCTCCGCCAGCGTGCCGAAGGAGGCCAGCAGCTCCGGGGAGTCAACCTTGGTGTCCAGGATCTGCGTTTGGCACAGAGGAAGCAGGGGGGGAAGGGAAGTGGGGGGGGGGGGGGGGGGGGGGGTTCAGCGAGAGAGGCAAGGTATGTAGATGGGCGCATGGACATCGAACTGTAAGTGGTCACATGGCATCGCCGCATACAAAAAACGGGTAGTCCAGCCCTCAGAAAGACAGTGGCAGACAGAGGAAAGTAACAATATTGCATAAAGCTGCAGATGATTTAAATTGGGCATCGCCGCCTGCCCCCGGTGGGTACACAGCCGAGCCCTCCTTGACGGCGAGTCAGAAAGGGCCGCGGTGCCAACGGCTGGGCGAGCCATCGGGCTTATTCGGATTTGCTGGGCCCGGGGTCTCTCGTGATGTCAGCGTGAAGTTATGGTGGGAGGAAGAGCCAAACCGGGCAGAGGAACGAAAAGCTCGGATTACTGAGGGTGGGCTTGATGGGGTCAATGAAATACCGAGCAGGGGGGCGCTTCATGAGGGCCGAGCTGGGTTGCTCCCGCTCGACTCGGCGACTCACCTTTTTGACCTTGCGGGCCAGACCTGGGGCTAGCGTGGGCGCAGCCATCCTACTGTCCGCCCTCGATCGCACCCAGCAGCGACCGCCGCCAGTCCCGCGCACGCGGCCCTCGCGCGCGCTTCCTCTCTTTGGGCCGGCTGAGTCAGAACAGATCGCCGCGGGGGATCGCCTCGTACGGCGACGACCGCCGAGGGAGCGGCGGACAACCTGCCTGACAACCGGACCTTCGCCTGCCGCGGGAAAGGAGCCGGAGGGATGACCGCGGTGGTCCTGAAGCCTCTACTGAATATGACGGCCACAGCTCTGCCAACTCGGCTGCTGCTGCTCCAAAGCCAGCAGGGGGATTTGGATCTGTAAGATTCTCTCCAACCGGGGGACGATGCGTCTCTCACAGCACCGTTTGTCGTGGACGATGACTGCTGATAAAAGCTGCAGACGAGCGATAATGGGTTTTCACCGCTGTGCCCACCTGTCAGGGCGGCACTCGTTTTCCCGCCCCCGGGACAGGACTGGCACCAGTGAAACCCTTGCAGCCTCTACTCTACGACGGCCGTTTACGCAGCGATCCGTTTATATTACGAAAAGCCCTGGCGGGCAGGCGACGCTCTGATTAAAAATATGGTAATCAAGCAAATTGCCGAAGCATTCTGCAAGACTAGTTGAAGGCCAGTGACAAATTTCCAACTGATGTGCGTAGCCTCAGTGAGTACCGGTTTGGTCACACGGGTTATCCGATATTACATCCGATATTACAGGTGAAAGATGAAAGAAATAAATGAAAGATGCCAGAAACCGCTGATGCCACTAGTGCCTCGTCCGGATGTGTTGTATATATAACATGCAACAAATGTTGTATATATACAACGAAAAATGTTGGCCAATACTATGGGCAGATCTAGCATGATGACAACCAGGGCGTCAGGGGTGGTCCTCAAACACCCAAATACCTTACATAATTATTAACCCGCCGGGACCGCTGGCTGGAGTCGGCAGATCGGTCAGCGGGCAGCGGCACAGCGGCCACCACCCCCCATCCACCCAGTCACCATGAGAAAGCCTAACGAGGTTAAAAGCCGTGTGGCTGCCCGCCGGGGGCAGGCGGTGCATACGGCGGCCCCCGTATGAAGCGCCTGCCCCCGGCACGGTACGCCATCAAAGGGCTTTTAAGTTCGGAAACGTCGCCAACAACAAGTTTCGCATGATGTGAGATGACGGGACCGAGTACGGTCTCAGGCGGCGGTTGGAGTGTAACCCCGTGACCACCATCGGACCTGGGAAAACCAACGACGATGACTCCATCAAGCATAATTTTTTCGACGCGCCGGCCAAGGTAACTTGGTGATTATGGACATGACCAAACTACACCACGAGAACATCAAGCACCGAGGCCGAGCGCCGTGACCTTGTTCTCGGCGATTATTGGGAGGCTACACGATCCGTATGCAAGATCAGTAAGCACAAGAACCTAAAGGACCCCGACGAGAGCAAGAAACGAGGAAGCTGAAACTGGCGTCGTACGAGCCATGGTGTCCCCGACCGCAGTGGCAACCCCGATATCCCCCTATGGCTTTCGGTGGATCTCGCGCGCATCGAAGGACGCCCCGTTCCCGGCACCAGCTAAGAGGTTGCGCAAACGATGCCTTGGCGTCCAGTGGCGGCCTTGCGCATGCGTACGTACGATCGGTACTATATAGACACCTTGCTTTGGCGGCTTGGCGTCGTAGTTCTTCAAGACAAACTTCATGGGTACCAGCGTCCACGCGGTGTCGCTGCTCGGCAAGACTTTCGGCGGTGATAGGAAGGTGTTAGAACAATGGCAGCCATATGGAACGACCTTCTGCTGATCGTCATGCAGTTCCAGGGCCATGAGCGGGACGACGGAGTGTATACCTCCCTCACGACAACCTGGATAATGTGAGGCTCCGCCATGAGTATATTGAGCTCAAAGCCTTCCTTTCGGCCTTCAAGAACAACGACCGCGCCAGTAAGATTGAGGCGGAGCGCAAGATGCGCTTGATGCAACCGTATCTCCGCAAGGGCCGCAAGCCAGCCCGCGAGCTCGCAGAGATGGATATCGGCCCTAACTACGCGCAAGTGGCTAGACTTCACTGCCCGGACTTGTTCGATCTTGACTACCATACATCACCACTATATAGCACTTAGGTATTGTAGCTCACGACTACTAGCCCCCCCCCCCCCCCCCCCCCCAAGCCCCCGTTAAGTCACACATATTTCGAATAACACCGGCGGCCGCTTATACTGCCGACGCTTTTGTTGCCGACGGAGTGTCTGAGGCCCACAACACGTGGTTTCGGTGCATCACAATGTCTTGCATGCCCGACTACAATCCAACACCCGCATATATATGCGTGTATTCTGCAACCCACCGAGAGTGTCGCCAAGCACCGGCCACCTCGTTCCACAATTACCACATTTATCGCAAGTTGGACCGACCTATAAAGTAAATCGACTTACTGTTGCAACATTGTGTTGGGGTGCTGCGTCGTGCTGGAGTTGACCGTTCTCGTTTGTATGGCAGTTTCTCTCTCAGATATTTCGGGTAATTGTAACAGTAAAGTAACGTTTGCCCCGGGACATCGGCCGAAGCCGCCCTGGCACTTGACCTATTGCGCCAACTGCAGTCGTAGGTCTGGCATATAGCCCGTGGACCATTGCATCATTAGAACCCCGTAGGGCTAATGCATCAACCGGGTAAACCCAGGACACGCAGGGACGATAGTGCCAGATTTCGGGTGTTGAAGTATACTCGTACTCCGTGTTTTTATTAGTAGCGACTATATATGATGTCGTAGCGACTATGACTGCGTGCGTTGCACCCGTGCCACAACATCATTTGTAACGTGTACGCAGGCGAGCGCGCGCAGCGGCCGCCAGGCGAGAAAAAACCCCAACTACTGGTAGTAAACAGTACAATGACCACGACTACAGGTACCTGCACATGCTAGTGAGGGACCTCACGTGAACTGAGTGGGGGACATGTCGCGTATGTATGCCGACCGCCTAGCGACGTAGACCATCCCGCCCGTCACCTCCATCGTCGCGCTCAATCACTACCGGGTACCTCGTTGTGCTCCACTGGCTGTGGCGCGCACCACCGCTGCTCCGTGCCCCATTTCAGGTACACGTCACTCCTCACTCGTGTCCGGGTAAGCGCCAGCACATATCCTGCCGGCACGCTACAAGCCCTGCGTTCTCACCCAAGAAGAACAAGTGAAGAACCGCCCCGTCTCGTCGACCAGGGTTATAACTTCCTTGACCGACTTAGTGCAGTTCCGCCTCGCCGGCACCAGTCGCCCCGCCCCTTGCCTGGCAAATCCCATGCTGCGATGGATGGGAACGGGTTGTCTGTTTCCGTGCGGACGCGCGCGCGGGGGGGGGGGGGGGGGGGGGGGGGGGACGGGAGCTGGCGTGCTGCTGACACCAGCAGCGACCTACACGTCGCAGCGATCGGCGCTATCCACCGCTGCTTATCGCACACGTCTAGCTTACGTAGTGGCACAGCACCATCAGATTTTGATAGTGCCAGCCGCTGATCTATCTGGACCTATCGCTTATCCAGACCGGAGAGAATCACTCCCTATCCCTATGTCGCCTCTGTCGCCTTTGTCGCCTTGACGCCTCGTATCCCGCGGCGGTCCTCCTGCGGATTATGGCCTGACGTCCCCCTCCCCATCGCTTGCTCCAGGGCTCCATTTCTGGGGCGATGTCGCTCCGTGTCAGCGCGCGCCAGGGATGGCGGCGCACAGCGCTTCAGCTGCTGGTACTGCAGCTCATGGATGCTGTGGCGCTGCGCTCTGTTCCTAATGGACATCCGGCGCTCCCCGCTTTTGGCCCTGGGGCAGTTGTTATGGTGCCCGGGTGGCGGCCCGTGGCTCCAGTGACGCGCTTTGTGGTTGTGGGAGGGCAGCGCACGTCGAGTTCCTTCCTCATCAAATGCTTGGGCGCACATCCCGATGTCCTCGCGCATGGCGAGATCGCCATCGGGCGGGTGCACAAGGGCATGGAGGCGGAGCTCAACCTGCCTGACAAGATAGGGCGCAATCTGACCGTGGGCGACCGCATGGCGCTGATAGAGGCGATGTGGGCGCACCCGCACGATGCCCTTGCGGTGGGTTTCAAGCTTCAGGCCGGGCAGCTGCCTGCATCCAAGGTTGACGCCCACCTTCTGCAAGACTGGACAGTGAAGAAGATTGTGCTGTACCGCCGCGACGTAGTGGCAAGGACGGTGTCCCTGATGGCAGCAAAACAAACGGGCAACTTTCACAGTGGCCGCACACATCAGCTCCGGGACCTCCGCATCGACATTGCTGCAGCGGTGCGAAGCGCCACGGAGTACGTGCGCTGGTATCGCTTCATCCACCGCCGGTTGCGCTCTCAAGCATATTTTCTCATCTCCAGCGAAGAGGTGAACGAGCGCCCCGCTGAAAGCCTAGAGCAGATCGCGGTATGGCTGGGCCTGCGGAACAACTCGAAGAAAATGCACATTAAGGTGGATGATAGGGTCCGACTTATTGCACACGAGAACATTCCTCTCAGTGATATTGTAGGGAATTTGAGGCAGCTTGAGGACGCCTTTGAGGCACACAACATTCCAATGAAATTGGACTTTGACAAATGGGTGGCCGATGCAACCAACTATACTAGGTAAGCTCCCCATGGTACATGGCATCCGATGCAGGCAAGCCAATAATACCACTACAGGTATAGTTCTGAGAAAACATGCGTGCTGTGGACATCCCTTGTCCGCTCGGTTGAGCGGTCGTCTCGTACGCAAGAGGTCCCGGTATCGATTCCTGGCCGATTTATTTTCGGCAATATCGTCCCGGCGTGTCCTGGGTTTACCCAGTTGATGCAGTGTCGCTAGCCCTTCGGGGTTCGAATGGGGGAATGGTCTACGGGCTACATGCCAGACCTACGACTCCCCCAGTACTTTGCGTGCATTCTCCGGACGCTCTCCCTGTAACCAAAAAGTTATACTGCAATTGGCGCAAGAGGTAAAGTGCTGGGGTGGCTTCATCGGCCGATGTCCCGGGGCGCACTTTACTTTACTTTTATTCGTGCTGTGGACCAAACTTCGGGAAGCACTTGTGTTCGTTATAATCCGGTTAGATTTATGCACTGTTCATTAAAATTCTGCCAGTTGGCGCGAGCGTACGAGCCGCAACGGGTTCCGCGATTTCTTAGTACTTCATATACTGTCAGCGTTCTGATCACCAAGACTCACCCCGAACAGATGCAGGTACGGGTAACGACGTAACGACCGGCGAAGGTGCGGTCAGGTGGCAGTATCAATCTGGCAGGCGCCTTATTCTGCCCAGCAGCACGGGTGGAAAGTGCACAGGGGTGGGCTTTTACAAGGTAGTCAAGCCGTCCCCCGCCCCCCCCCTCCACACACACACACACACACCACCCCGCCCAATCCTCTCCTCCCCCTTCTCTTCTGCCTTCCCCTCCATCTGTCCCTTCCCCAGGCCGTCAAGTTCCCCTTCTCCAAAGCATAGCCCTTCCCCATGCAGCCATCGTAGCAAGCACGGAGGCGGACACACGATGGCGGTGCTGCATCGGCACACCCTCATCCGGTTCTGCTGGCTACAAAGCACACTCGGCAGCAGCGAGCTGGGCCTCCAGCGGCTGGGAAGGCAACCAGCACAAGACGGCACGGACGTCCGCCTGCTCCGGAGCCACCTTCGCCCCTCCAACCACAGCCGCTCTCGCAGGCTTGTCTGCCACTCGAGGAGCGGCAGGGGCGGCGGGCACCGCTCAGGGCGGAATGAGGGCGAGGGGCGCCATCGCCCTGATGTCCGGGCTGATGCGGGCGTACTGTCAGACAAGACCCGCGCGCTGCTCAGGATACGTGAGACCCTAACCTCCCCTTAGAGTGGGGAGCCCACTAGCACCCCGGCTTGGGGTGGGCACGCTGGTGTTGGAGGGAAGTTTTCCCGGGGGCGGGGGATCCATCTGCTTGTTGAGGTGACACCTGATGGCCGAGCCTCTACCTAACCATTAGGGACACTGAATGTGGCATGCGTTCCTTCCTGGGGGGACACTATCCCTTTGGAACTATCATGCCCTGGTGGAACCCCCCCTCCCCCCCCCCATCCCCCGCCCCGATGATAACGATGGGAGCAGTGGGCTATTACTGAGTTTGCCGATGCTGCTCAGGGGACGGGATGGTTCAGCTCATCCACTGGGGCCCAGCAGAGCTCGAGGGCGGCGTGATCGACCCCAGTCGCTTTGGGAGCAACCGGCACACCATGAGCGACCTGCGGGCGAGGGGCGATCGCTTCGCGATGTTCTACGTGAGGGACGAGGACGCGGAGGGCGTCGTCATGGGATGTGGCGGAGGTGATGGTGGCCGCAAGGTGCGCGCGATCGCCACCGATTCCTGGAGACTTTCTGGTCTCGATCAGTTGATGCATCAAGCAAACAATTGATCGTTGTAGACTTTACAAGGAGGGGGGGGTGGGGGGAGAGATTCGCAGGAGGGAGGGACTAGAGTACTGATTCGGCCAATACATCAAAGGTCGGGCATCAGCACCTCTAGAATCAGCAGCGCGAGGCGTGCCATAATTCCAATCCGTCGGAGCGCTCTCGTCATTGCCTAGCCTCCTTCGTCTGACTCTTCGTTCATCATGTGTTGTGACTGCAGGTCAGGTATGAGGCGGAGCTGCCCGCCGCAGACATATATGAGTTCAACACGGACCCGCTGGGGCTGTTTGAGGAAGCTGAGGGAAGGTACCGGGAGGTATGTAGTATGTCCTCGCCACCGTTGCCCACCGCGGCTGTGCCGCCGCCGCCACGCGATGTGCGAACCGCTGATAGCATTGCCCAGGCGAGGTTCTGACTCTGCTGCTGATGGCTTGCATGGGCAGGACTGGGGGGGTGTCTCCGTGTTTGGGCCCAACCAGCAGGCGGAGTACATCGGCGCCGCAGCCTTGGGGCTGGGCTTCAAGGCGATGATTGTAGACTGGACGGACTCCCGCCGGGTGGACGCCTTTGTGCCCGTCCGCCCCACCGCCTGCTCCATCCCCGAAGCCGAAAGCGAGATCAGCCCGCGGAACTGTCTGCCGCCCGGTGCCGAGCCTCGAGCTCTCTGTGCTCTGCGTGCCTTGCTGGCGGTGACATGCGCGGTGGAGAGCATGGCGCTGCTGGGCGCCTACCATTTCGCTAAGCAGCTGGCTGATGTGCCGGAGACTGATTCAAGGCATCGGCAGGAAGATTAGAGGCGGTGCCGATGAGAGACGCCATATGGTAAAAGGATAGACACATGTACATGCATATATACATACCTATACATATACATATAAATATACATACATATATAGATATATATACATATGCATATAAATAAATATATGTATATTCACATCCATATATGTATACTCAATACACATTGAATGCAATATTCATAACATATACGTAAATGTATATAAATTTATGTGTATGTAAATGGTCATAATACCACGCACAAGCATTAATCAATCCTTCCTTTCCCAGCTCAGAGAAGGTTGCTGCAGCCCGCCTGCATATGTACCCCTGCCCCCACGTTGAAACCCTGGCGCATCATGTGTGCTGTGCTGGACCGCGCTGTAGTCCCTCCCAGCAGCTCTCACCTTCGGCACTGAGCCTCGCCCGTTGCGGCTTGATGGAGGTGGCGACGGTGATCGTTACTGCGCGCGGAGTACCGGATCCTAACGATTCGCGACTAATTTAAAGACTATAAAATAGTAGCGACCGATCTCGGGATTACATAATAACAATTTTACCTGGGCGTCTACACCTGGCATTGCGACCACATATTTGAGTCCCTTTTCCTGTTCTGTGGGATTTTCTCGGCAATAATGTCGCTTCGGAGATGTTACATGCACCCTACCGTTCGCGTGGAACTCCAAATAGGCCGCGGCGCAAATCAGTCACTGTTTGGCTGTGGCACAGCAGGGCTCGCCGGCGGGAGCGACCCAGACCTTGGTTGTAGCGCGTTGACCAGCCCGCGCGTCAAGCATGCGCCGCAGGCGACCGACGGAAGCCTTAGGAAGTCTCGGACTTGGGGAGCTCACGGCGTGCCCCGCCGAATTCGGCCACGCTGAAGCGCGTGGTGGGTCGGGTTCGCTCGATTCCACTCGGGAACAGGGCCATATTGCAGGTCCATCCCGCGAGATACACTGTGCGCGCGGCGCCGCGGTAACCACTACCCGTGATAATATCGCGCGACTGTACTCACTCATCGTACATTTAATACGTATATATATATACAGGGTATTTATTAGCGACTAAATAGAAATTGTGCTGTATGTACGATTTTTGCCAGTTTGACCCTCGGGAGTCCCACACCATGGGAGTAGCAGCGAGTCGTGTTGCGCTGCTACGGTAGTTATTTAGCGACTACAGTAGCGACTGTCTGCTTGACGAGCTGAAGTAGAATCTTTTATTGGTCGAGTAGCTTATTTAGTCTCTATGTGCTTGTTGGGCGACCTGGCTGCCCGCTACCGCCGTAGGGTACGGTACGTACTGGCGGGGACACATCGTCCCGCACCGGCGGCGCCGCTAGCGACTTATCGTCGTCGGAAGGGGACGGGGAGGCAAAACACAAGTGGGGTGATGTCGATTGACTTCGAATGAGCGTCCTGGGTTTCTCCGCTCTCGTCGCGTCCGTTTGCCTGCACCACGAAAAGCTGGCGCCGCTTTCAGCCCCGGTTGTCCCCCTCGAGCTTTGCTGTTCCGGCTTGGCGCTGCTGAGTCACGCCGGGGGGCGCGCTGTGGAGCCGGTCGTCGGCAGTCACACCGTAGTCCCGGAGAAGCCCTGCTGCCCCGTGACGAGGCCACGAGGCCAATCGGCGGGTCGAGATGACCCCCCTGCTCGCCGCGGCAGCCCCCTGCTGGGCACCGCCGACCTGTCCCCGGGCCAGCTCGACCGTCCGTCGGCAGCGGGCTGGCGCGGCTGCTCCCGCGCCTGGCTGGTCGCCGCGGCAGGGAGGAGAGGCCGGCTCGGGGGCGTCTCGGCAGCGGCGGGCAGCGATCCCGCTGGCGGAGTGCGCGGTGTCGGTGGCGGCTGCCCTGCCGCAGGTGACCACGTTCCAGGTGCGCCCGGGAGAGGCGGTGTCCTCCGCAGCTGCTAGATCGACTCCGTGAAGGCTTCCCTTTCTGAGCCTCGTCAGGCGCAGTGTAAGTAAAGATGCCGTCGTGCGGCGCAATAATACCTCAACGCTCCGCGCTGAATGGCCCCTTTTTGTTTTTGGCAATGCGCAGGCGGGAGTGCAGTCATTATCCCTGCTGTTGGAGTCCGCGCACCCTGTCATGTACCTTTTTTACTTTCTGCTTGCGGGCTGCGGCATCCCGGTACCCCCCCCCCCCCCCCCCCGGCCTTTTTCCTGGCGCATCCCGCTCGCCCAGCCTGTTGCACGAAAACCTGGCAGCCACGCCTACTATCCCCGCCTCCCCGCTTCTGCCTCGATCGCGGCGGCCTGCGCATGGGGGCTCTGAACGCATGCTCGCCGCGCTGGTCGCCTCGCAGTTCAGCGAGGACGCGATGGTGGTGTGGATCGCGGCCAATGTCTTCCGCGGCGTGTACGAGAGCGGGCAGGTGCCAGTACCGACGATATACATATACCGACAGTGAACATAAAGGGGGGGGGGGGGGGGGGGGGGGGAGGTGATGGGGAAGGGTAATGGATACCCCGCGCCCAGACCCGCGCGGCTGATGCACGGCGCTCGCTCTTGCAGATGGCGGCCTTTGCGTTAATGATGGCGTACGTGGGCGTCACCGCATCGGACATGGTGAGTCGGTCCGCTGCGGGGAGAGCGCTTGCAGGTTGCGCCCCCCCGGGATGCCCCCTCCCCTGATGCTCTCTCTTTACCCCCCTCTGCCTGCCCAAAACTCCAGATATCCTACGGCATCGGCAAGCAGCTGCAGAACGGCATGGCTCCCTGGCTGAAGGAGAAGCTGATGGGGCCCACCTTTGACCGGGCCACCAGCGCAATCAACAAGTTTGGGACCAGCGTCGGTGCGGTCCGGCCTCCCCCCCCCCCTGCTGGCTCGACCCGCCACCCCCTGGCTTCCCCCACCTTTTCTGCCCGCCCACATTACACAGCCTGCCCACCACCCGCTTGCTGCTGCCCGCCACCGCCACCGCAGGCGCTGTGCAGCGCTTCATCCTCGGCTTCCGGTGGCCGCTCTGCGTGATCGCGGGTGCGTCTCCGCCATCTGCGCCCCTCACCATCCCTCCCTCATCATCTTCTCCTACCCCCCACCACCACCCGCCCCCCTGCGCTCTCCCATCCGCTGAGCCCCCCGTTCCCCGCGGCGCTCAGGATTCAGCAACGTGAAGCAGGGCGCGTTCTTCATGGGGGTGTGCGCCGGCGCGCTGGGCAGCATGAGCCTCCAGGTGCGGCCGCCCGCCATCGCTGCTAGAGCTCCATGCGGCTCGGAGGCTCTCACGCAGCGGCTTGTCCCGAGATGGGGTCTGCAGGCGGGGCTTAGGGGCATGCTTGGATGGGCAATGGTGTCCAACATGCTGGCGCGCTGCCACCATTGATGGCTCCCGTGGCATGCCCTCGCACGGGCAGTCCCGCGCAGCACTGATCCCCCGCTCCCCGCTGCCTGCATCGCGTCGACCCAGGTCAGCCTTGGGTACCTGCTGCGGGACAACCCGAGCCCGTACCTGACCACGCTGGCGCTGGTGGCTGGCCCGCAAGTGTGCGGCCAGATCCTGGGCCCGCTGGTCACAGGCGAGTGCCCCCCTAAGCAGCGGCCCCCGCACCCACCCACCACTAGGGAGGGCGCCGTAACCAGTAGCCTCCGAGCTCCCTCCCTGTTGTGTCCCCCCCCCCCCTCGCGGAGAAGGGAGACCCAAGCTTCCTAGGGTTTTATCCCCTAGGAAAATCAATGCTGAAACCCTAGAAACCTACAGGTGCCGCCGCACCTAGCACCGTAACCGGGCTTTTGGGCGTGCGGTGTAGTATCGTTTTTGACACCCCCGCAAGATTATACAAGAGCACTACTTATCCGGAAACGTGACAGGATACGCCACAAATATAACACGAACAATTGCTGCAAAATAATTCATTATTTTCCGACCCGCGAACCCAATTGAATGGTTGCAGTACAAGAACCCTTCTCACAAGCCTCACATTGGGCTCGCGTGCAACCTACTAGAACATTCGGCATTCGCTATTACTGTCCCGCTGCAATGTCGCCTAGATCTTATTACACCCCTCCACATAAGTTTGGGGTCCCTTTTCGGCAGTCTCAAGACTTCAGAAGTCTAGGGTACCTGAACGTAGGTTATATGAGATGAAACCCTGGAATCTCAGAGGGTTTTATAAGACCTGCATAACGAGTGGCTCAAACCGGAGCTTAAAGACCTTTGACTAGGGTGTCACGCTGCACTTGGTGCGTGGATGGGCGTCGCCTGCAACTGCACCAAAACCATGGTCGGTATCGCGCACACGCCGACGCGCGTGAATAGACAACCACACGGCGGGATGGCCATGAACGCGTGAGGAAACACATTGGTGAGGGGCTCGGGTGCATTTGGTTGGGGTGCAGCCGTGTGGGTGGCTGCTAGTACATGTCGCGTTGCGATACTGACATGGCATCAGTGTTGGCCACGCTCAGCAACACCCCCTCGGCTTTAAAACGCTATAACTTCTCAGGGTTTGCTCAGAAAAACTTTTTAAAAATACCACGCAATTCTTCGTTCAAATCTGCGTCAAAATCAGTCTTCCAATATCAAAAATCGATTTTTGGGGGCCCGGGAAAAAATCCACAAAGAGGATCATCCAAGTTGCCCCTCACTGCCTCATGTGCCCACCCATGTCGGGCGCGTGGCTTTGCGCCAAGTGCGTGTCTAAGCCCCATACTCGGTTGCGCGAGAGCGTTATGTGTGTGGATGACCACGGACCACCAACACTTGGCATGTGCCGCCTCCTAGCGATACACACACCTACCAGCCAAAATGCCATTTTCCACAGCATTTTTCAAGGAATTTCACATCAATTAAAGTCCACGCCCCTACCGCGCCACCCCGCCCACGAAACGGTGCAACTGGCATTCCACCACGCGCCCCCATAGTAGAGCATTGCCCTGCGCCAAGGGGGCCATCGAACGCCTCTCCTACGTGCGTTCGCCACAGAAACAGCAGCATTTTCACCCCAAAACTGCCCCCCACAGTGGCCAACTTGTCGTTGGGGTGTCACGTCGTGCCTATAGCGACATGCTTTCAGTGGCCTACACGCACGGTGTGTGCAACTTATGCCAAGGGCCGTATCCACCGAGTTTGGTGCGACGAGTGCCGCTATTTCCATAGGTTTGGACGGTTGGCGCAACCCACAATTTTCTAGCGCCAACGCATCATGCAATGATTTCGCGTTTTTTCAAGGGCGCCCACAAATGGTCGTGTTGTCGCGCGGGTGGGTATAAAGCGCACAATAGGCGTTTGCCCGAACTATTCCCATTGTAGTTGGCATGTATGCACATGCAGCCGGCGTTATCCTCGCCCATGCATGCGCTTTGCGATCTAAAAAGCAAAACCCGGACTTATGTGGAGGGGTGTGCGCCGCACCAAGCGCGCTCGACGAGGTCGCAAGAAGGCGTCCTGGGATAGTGAGCCCTTTCGAGCCCGTGGCTCGCATGCGGATGCGCCATAGGCATATGCAGCCAGTAGGAACATTGGGATGATTTAAACATGCCGCGTCGGCCGTATATGGCCGAATGACATGTGGCCAGCACACCCCTCCACATAAGTTTGGGGTCCCTTTTCGGCAGTCTCAAGACTTCAGAAGTCTAGGGTACCTGAACGTAGGGCATATGAGATGAAACCCTGGAATCTCAGAGGGTTTTATAAGACCTGCATAACGAGTGGCTCAAACCGGAGCTTAAAGACCTTTGACTAGGGTGTCACGCTGCACTTGGTGCGTGGATGGGCGTCGCCTGCAACTGCACCAAAACCATGGTCGGTATCGCGCACACGCCGACGCGCGTGAATAGACAACCACACGGCGGGATGGCCATGAACGCGTGAGGAAACACATTGGTGAGGGGCTCGGGTGCATTTGGTTGGGGTGCAGCCGTGTGGGTGGCTGCTAGTACATGTCGCGTTGCGATACTGACATGGCATCAGTGTTGGCCACGCTCAGCAACACCCCCTCGGCTTTAAAACGCTATAACTTCTCAGGGTTTGCTCAGAAAAACTTTTTAAAAATACCACGCAATTCTTCGTTCAAATCTGCGTCAAAATCAGTCTTCCAATATCAAAAATCGATTTTGGGGGCCCGGGAAAAAATCCCCAAAGAGGATCATCCAAGTTGCCCCTCACTGCCTCATGTGCCCACCCATGTCGGGCGCGTGGCTTTGCGCCAAGTGCGTGTCTAAGCCCCATACTCGGTTGCGCGAGAGCGTTATGTGTGTGGATGACCACGGACCACCAACACTTGGCATGTGCCGCCTCCTAGCGATACACACACCTACCAGCCAAAATGCCATTTTCCACAGCATTTTTCAAGGAATTTCACATCAATTAAAGTCCACGCCCCTACCGCGCCACCCCGCCCACGAAACGGTGCAACTGGCATTCCACCACGCGCCCCCATAGTAGAGCATTGCCCTGCGCCAAGGGGGCCATCGAACGCCTCTCCTACGTGCGTTCGCCACAGAAACAGCAGCATTTTCACCCCAAAACTGCCCCCCACAGTGGCCAACTTGTCGTTGGGGTGTCACGTCGTGCCTATAGCGACATGCTTTCAGTGGCCTACACGCACGGTGTGTGCAACTTATGCCAAGGGCCGTATCCACCGAGTTTGGTGCGACGAGTGCCGCTATTTCCATAGGTTTGGACGGTTGGCGCAACCCACAATTTTCTAGCGCCAACGCATCATGCAATGATTTCGCGTTTTTTCAAGGGCGCCCACAAATGGTCGTGTTGTCGCGCGGGTGGGTATAAAGCGCACAATAGGCGTTTGCCCGAACTATTCCCATTGTAGTTGGCATGTATGCACATGCAGCCGGCGTTATCCTCGCCCATGCATGCGCTTTGCGATCTAAAATGCAAAACCCGGACTTATGTGGAGGGGTGTAGTTGCGGTGCTTTTATACCCGTGTCGGCACGCGAATACATATCACATACATAAATATTGAAACATGTATGTATTGATGAGTATATAATCCATTCATATTTATATTTTATATGTGTGTATTCATATATCGGTAGTATTATTATGTATATTATTGATATCGTTATGGGTATATAGGATATACACACATGTATATCTTTGTGTTTACATATTGCATGTGTATACATGCATACGAATAGGTACACACATGTACAAATATATATTTGTATAAAAGTATTTGTATAAATTGCATTTAAATACATTCATGTATATAAAGAGATGTACCATGCAATATCCGACTCGGTGGTCCCAAACGAGTTCATTGTTTGGGGGACTTGCGAGTCCAATTACATGTTGCGGTAGATGGTGGAGAGTGTGGGTGGCGGCGAGCGCAAGGTGCGCAGGCTCTGACGCGGGGCAGTGCGCGCGGGTGCCGCCGCAGGGGTGGGCCTGCTGCTGGCCGGCCGGAAGAAGGAGGAGCCCAGCACGCCGCCCGCGCCCTCACCGCCCTCACCCACCGCCACCCTGTGATCGCGGCGCCGCCGCCAGCCGCGGAGGCTGGGCGGGCGCTCGGACGCCCGCTAAGCCAACCCCGGCGCCGCGCAGGCGTCCTTGGCAGCGGACCCGCCGCCGCGATGGGTGGGCACCATGAGTCGCGAAAAAAACAAGAAAACAAGCGGGAAGAGCGTACCCCCCCCCCCCCCCCCCCCCCCCCGGGATGCTAAGTCAAAAGGATGCTCAGCATCATCTCGAGGCGTGCAGTCGCCCGGAAACAGCCGACGCACACGACACTCTCGCGCGCGCCTCCATGTCGTTTTGATATCCGTTGTAACGCAGTGTATTCTCTGCCGCGAGGAGCCGTTCCCCCCCCCCCCCCCCAAGGGAGCCACAACCGCAAGACTGCAAGGAGCCACAACCTAGGGTGTTAGCTGGGCTTGCAGAGTTGCACGCAACCGGCAAGAGCACTTTGTGTGGTTGTCCATTGTTTTGTCTATGAGCCCGGGTGGTCCAACAATGTTGGAAATTGCGTCGCTGGCCGCGAATTAGTCTTGCGGAATGTTTCACCAATTTGCCTGATGACTATGTATATAGAGATGTTCCACAATAAGGACTCGCGGTGGATTCGTCATCACAGCAGGAGTTGCAATGTACAGGTAAGGGTCAACACTTGCCGTATTCTTATGTTATGTTCTTAGACACCAGTTTATGGGGTTTCTCCAATTCCCAACCGCTTCTATAGCCGCCGCCCGTGCTGCTGCCGTGGTACGGGTTACTGGTGCAGCGTCATTGCAGTGCGGGCAGAGTTAAAAGCAGCAGCAACCAGCAGAGCCTGCCATCTTTCCAGATTCGCGATGGTCTCCAGCGCCCTCCCTACTACTCCATTTCCCACCTTGCTTATTTGCTTATTTTGACCTTCTACACAGAATTGGCTCCAAGGCGCCCGCCGCCAGGCAACGGCCCACCATGAGCGGAGGATCCTGGGTGCGGTAGGCCCGGCGGCAACACCCCCACCACCGCGCTGGTAGCTCCAGGATCCGTGCCCGTCTGGGTGCGACAGGGGGCGTAGTGGGGTGACCAGTTGTTGCGGGTCCTGCAATCCTGCGATGACCGGGGAGCCCTACGGGGGCTTTACAAATACTACTCGCAGTCCCTGTAGCGCCTGCTGACGCCGCTGGGCAGCAGCCATGTATGGGGGGTTGTTACAAAGAACTCATGAAGGATCTCGGCCTAGCGTCGGCCTCTCCGGGATTTTTCCGGAGGGTGGGCAGGGGGCAGTACGACTCGGACGGAGGCAACCCATCCGAAAAGGATAGAACAAATGAAGCCACGGAGGCGTCTTTCGGTGCGACCTGACAAAGGGATGGCTCAGGAACTGGAAGCAGAGAAGGAAGGAATGATTACAGTTCCGGAATTCCGGGCTATATATATGTATGGTCGTGCGGCTGAACGGTCACACCTCGGTCAGCCTCGCACGCACTCTTGATGGATACGGGTAGTTAGCCGGTATCTCTAGGGTCTCTAAGTGAAACTACTAGAACTGCTAAGCGTTGCCCTTGTATAGGGGAGGGGAACCGCCGGGTCGCCGAACGGTCACCTGACATGGTCACCTGACATGATTTAACTGTCGAGTGTAGGGTTTGACAAAGCAGGGCTAGCCAGGGTCTGACTAGCCAACACCCCCCCACAAACCAAACACCAGTGGAAGGGGCTTGATGGTGGAGAACACACGGGGTGAAAACGAAATAGCGTCTAGGGGAGTTGGGGACGGGCACGGTGGTCACGCATGAAGCGGGCCCGCAACTGGGAGAATCTTGGGTTTGGAATAGCCTTGGTGAACATATCGGCAAGATTGTCTGCAGACTGGACATACTCCACGTGAATGGCTCCAGACGCGACCAATTCACGAACGTAGTGATATCGGATGTCGACATGTCGCAACTTCCGGCCCACAGAAAGTTGACGCAGGTTGCAAAGTGAGCCTTCATTGTCGGACTGGAGAGTGACGGGATGGTCCTTCAAGGCAGTCGGTCCGAGAGCCTCGCACAAAAACTGGCGAGAGAACATAATGACGCGTCCAGCTTCAGACGCGGAGACATATTCTGCTTCGCATGAAGAGAGAGCGGTAGTGACTTGCTTGTGGGAGCCCCAACAGAAAGCGGACCCAGAGAGACAACCGACATGGCCGGATGTGGAGCGTCGGTCGTCGGCATCCCCTGCCCAGTCGGAGTCAACTGCGAACAATGGGACGAAGGACTGGGCTGTGGTCTGGGTATAGTGTAGACCAAGGGTAGCGGAACCGGCGAGGTAGCGAAGCACGCCCTTAGCTGCAAGCAAATGCTGGTCTGTGGGTTTGTGATTGTAAGAACAAAGCTTGGTGACTATCGCAGTGATGTCCGGGCGGGTACAGACAGAGAGCCACATAAGGCTGCCCACCAGTTGCTTGTATAGAGACGCTTGATCGGTTGGTAGGAGAGTGCCTGCAGTGGCTGAGAGACGGGTGTCCACGCGACACGGTAGGCTCTGCGGGTTGCAGTCTGTCATGCCGAAGGTGGCAAGGACATCGTGAATGTATTTAGTTTGATGAAGGATAACGGATCCGTCATCGTCGTCCCAGTCGAGGCCCATCCCCATGAGCCAGGTGCAAAGGCCAGCATCGGTGGAAATGTATGTGGGGGGTTGCGCATGGTCATCGTCGTCATCAACAGAGAGCGATGGCGACTGAGGGCATAGCGTCGCCGCCTCACTTGGTGACTCCAACAAGGGCTCGCTGGAAAAGGACTGGGAACCGAATGGAAAGGTGTGGCCCTGCCTCCAGCTCTCGCAGAACACCGCACTGCGTGTTACCGAGATCGCGCCGGTGGTTGGGTTATACACCTGCCAGCCAGGAGAATTAGGCGACTGACCGACGTATATGCCCTTCCATGCCGCCACGTCCGCCTTTCGGCGAAGCGTACGGTCGAGGTGCACGTAGGCCGGGCAGCCGAAGACCCGCAGGCCGGAGAGGTCTACCTCTTGACCAGCAGCGAGCAACGGAACATCTCCGGGTCCTGCGCTCCACTTGCGATTAATGATGTAGACTGCATGGTACCAAGAGAGCTCCCAGAAACTAAGGGGTAGGCCGGCATAGAGCAGTTGGCATTTCGCAATGCAGGCCAGGGTTCGCCAAGGGCGCTCCGCACGCGCGTTCTGATGAGGGCTATAGCTGTCGCACGTCTGCATATCCACATTAGCGTCTTTGCAGATCTTCTCAAGAGAAGAGCACAGGAACACGGCAGCGCGGTCAACGCGGATCTGACGGACAGTGAAACCCTTGCGGCGTGCGAAAGCCAAGAAGCGATCCACAGCACCTGCGGCCTCGGACCGCATAACAAGACTGCCCGCCAGGTGAACATTCGTGCGCCGGCAGTTGGCGCCAATCATCCAGCGGCGACCGTGAAGCGACGGAGCCATGGGTCCCCATATGTCGAGATTGAGTACGGCGAATGGTTCATGCTCGAAGCGTGAGCCGACGGTGCGAGGAACTGCAGCGACGGTGGACTTGACGAGTGCGCACACCTCGCAGAATGGTGGGGCACCGATAACGTATGGGAGACTGGGCACCAGTTTGGCGGTTCGCAAGATGCCGTCATGATGGGTGTGACCCATCCGCGCATGGAGGAGTGCAGCCTGGGCACGAGAGCCAGCAAAACCGCCCGAACGGCCGACAGCGGCCGCCGCCACCGGCACGGGAGAGGAGAGTGTGCGAGCACTAGCTTGGGGCACATTGGCAGAAGGGGTCACGACAGCGTGCAGTGCGTAGAGTCCAACATCGTGCATACGTTCCACATTGACGTCCGCGCCGCAAGGGAGCGTCATGGTAGAAGTGCTGGGGCCGAAGTAGAAAGTCGCGCCGGAGGACTGCGCTGCGCTCTGGCTGAAAAGAAACTCCACTGCGTGCGGAAGAGCGGCGGTGAGAAGGCCGGGAGCGTGGAGTACATTCCGCAAAACGGAGACGACTGGTTGACCGGCGGTAGATGTGTAAGTAACGTGTAAGGTACCCACACCGTAAACTGTTGCGCGTAGGCCGCCAAGGCGAAACTGGTCCGAGGACGCCAGTGTCGTGTAGGTATAGAAGCGACGACGCCGCCCAGCGACGTGCCGCGGTGCGCCGCTGTCCAAAAAGAATAGTTGAGGACTGGGAGGTGCGGTGTTGGGAAGAACAGCACACGCAGGTAGAGCCGTACAGGGCATGGATGTGCAAAGATAGGCCGCCACGGCCCGGAAGAACCAGACCGCGAGGTTGCGGTCGACGCAGCCTCCGAGGGCTGCACACAACTCGTTGTTGGGGATAGATGTGCAGAGCACCGCGTTCCTAGGAAACCCATGATGAGAGCGCGCACTAGGGCATCCGGTTCCTCAATCTTCCAAAATGCATCGGCATGCCAGCACCAGGAGAGCCGTCCGACTGAGGACGAAAGGCATAACTCCCTGCCGTTGCGACTAGTTTAGGGAGGTGATGTTGGTCAGGGCGAATGCATGTCCATTCGGGCGACATGCCGTGCGATGACAGCATCGACGCCAGCGGCGGAGCCGAGTGACGTTGAGTGGCGTAGTGGTCCATGAGAGAGCTATAAGGAGCGGCGTTGGTCCACATGAGTGTACGCCGGGCAGCCGACGAACCGCAGTCCAACGCATTCACGATGAGGGGCTCGCCAAGAGAGAGGATAAGCTCTGGACACTTCAGCGCTCCCGGCACATTTTGTATTAAGTAAGAAACTGAGGCAGGCTGCGCATCCGCCAGATGCCGTACAATGCGAATGACGGCTGCCATGACGCCGCTGCGCATATCCTCCCTCCCGCGACCGGAGCCAGCACTAGACCAGGGCTCACAGCAGGGCCCCGCAGCAACCAGGGTGACTGGAGGCATGGCCGCAAGCACATCCTCAGTGATTAAGGTCACGTCTTGCGGCGTAGAGGAGAACGCCTCCTGAAAGGCGTCTTCGTGGAGCTGGGTCGGGTACTCGGCAGACAGCATCCAAAGGCGGTCCGCAGCCCAACGTCTCCGCACGGGACTAATTTCGCAAAGTGTCACCCTAGTGACCGCAAAGCCTGCCGTCAGCATGCCGTCGAGCAGAGAGAGCGTCCCACCGCAGCACAGCCCGAAGAAATGGTTGATGATGAGAGCATGAGGAAGAGGCACCAGGCCCACGGTCTGAAGGGACGGAAGCTCCAGGGCGGACGCGGGGGGTGCAGCAACAGTTGTGAAAACCAATGCGGATGGCGCGCACATGTCCATGGGTGCGGTGCAGCCAGTCGGAGTCGCAGGGCCCGTGACTGGTGAGTGATGGTCAGTGGCTGGTCGCTCCAACGGTAGTGATGTGCCGTCAAGGGCATGTGTGCAAAGTGAGGAATGGGCACGTGGGCGGAGTGGACCAGCGGCAGATGGGGCATTAGTGTAGAGAGAGTAGCCAGGCCCACAATTTGTGTATTCGATGAGGGGTGAGGCAGATCCACGTAGGGCACATGTGGCGTGCTGACCGCCGCGCCCAGCCAGACCAACGCCGCCACTGTAGGTGGCGCGCTCAGCGCCCTCTCCGCCAGCACACGTTCCATCCATCACGTCGAGCAGCTCATCGAATCCATCACAGCCAGCCGAGACGGAGTAACTGCGCTGTTCTTGCGGGAGCTCAGTAGGTGCAGTCTCGACGACGGTGGGGAAGGGCACATTGAATCCGTCGCAGACGGGAAGGGAGAGCGGAAAAGCGGGGGCGTGAGCCATGCATACGAAACCGTCCCCAGGCAACTCCACGATGGGAGGGACGCTGGCGCTAGCGCCAGTTGGCCGCCGGCCAGGGAACACAGGCGGCTGGGACTTGACAGGGTTCGGGCGTGCTCCCGCTGGAGTGCGAAGGCCGCCGCTGGCAAGCCACGCAGGTTTCTCCGCCGGCGGGGAATCAAGGAGCCTGGAGCCGTTGACGTGCCGTGTTTGCCAGCAATACGGTGTTGTGTGACGGGAACGACCACAGCGACTGCATTCACGGTCGGGGCGGGACTGGGTAGGGAGCGACGCCGACATTGCCACTGGTGGTGGGATGACGGGAGCAGGAGCGCGAGGAATAAGGTCAACGTGCGGTGACAACGACGGACGCCTGGCGGCCTCACGAAGAGCCTTGATCATGACCTTGCCGCGAAGCGCTGCGTAGTCGCAGTGGATGCCGTCTGCCCGTAGATCCTCCAAGTCGTCCCGCAGTTTCTCATAGCGCTCGTGGATACCGGGAACAAAATATAGATCCATGAAGTCGTCGTCCGTAAGCTCCGCCTCCAGGGTTGTGCGCAAGGTACGGCGCGCAGTCTCCATGCGATAAAGGTAGGCGCCTAAGTCTTCATGCGCGAGTTGACCGCGTCGCAGGCCGTCCAGTACCGTTTTTACGTGCCTATGCTTGTGCTGCTGAAACATGTTTAGCACCGCTCCCCATGCAGCCGCGCCATGATGATTGTCGATAGCGAGGACATCGTTGTCAAGAGGGGTGCAATAATTGACCTCCGCAGTTGCAAGAGGATTTTGTTGAACGGCTGCCTCCACGCACTCGAAGAGAAGATTTTGACGCAGGTAGCCACTGCCCCCGGCCAGGGTCTCAGCGAGGCCGTTTCTGGCAGCCCATGATGTAAAGGACTTGCGCCATGTGATAAAATCTTCAATGCTTGCCCGGTCCGCAAGTTTGGGAGCGCGCTGTGGCTCGACACGTTGCATGGTGCTCTCCTCAAGAAGGACAGCGGGGGATGCGCCGGAGGTTGCCGATGTCATGTTTATGGGGGGGGGGGGGAGGGGGGAATGGGGGAATATTATGTTGAAAGGCGTCCGGCTAAAAAGGGTTGATGGCTGAAAGGGTTGAAAGGTTGAAAGTCGTCCTGCCAGTGGCAGTAAATGTGATGACCGGAAGAGTTTGGTGGTGATATTGCAGGATTATATGTTTTTCAGCAAGCTGAGATGACGTCGACCACAAGCTTGTAGAGGATGAGCAAGGAGAAAGCCAAAGGCGTTGAGGCCGAGGCAAACACGAAGTGGCAGGAAGTAGAGACGACGTCTGAAGACGTTGTCGACACGAGGGTGTTGAAGCAGGTGTCCAAAATATAGGAAAGGGGAAAGGAAAGTCGATCAGTTTCAAGCTGTTTTTCAGGTCGGCGCGCTTGTTGGCAAGCAGCTTGAGCGGCCGAGGTAGTGCAAAAAGAAAGGCAAAGGAAGTCGGTGGAATTCACTCGATGCTGTCGAGGAAGTCTACCAAGTGAGAGGGCCCATAGCCTGACTAGCCACCCAGTACAGAGGGTGTTCATTGCAATACGCGGCACAGCCTCGCTCGGCGGCGGCTGTATTAAATTCAACCGTGCACGGGGCCCAGGAAGCCGCCCTTGGACGGTGATCTCGGCCATGAACACCAGCAAACGACTGCAGTTCGTCGGGCAAACCGGCCCGGTATGCCGCCGGAGCTCAGAGAGCATGCGGCCAGCGGTGTAGGTGTTTTCCTCGCTTACAAAGTGGAACCACGGCGAATTTTCCTTAACTTCTGACATGGGTGCGGGCTAATACTACTTATCGTCCTTGGCGACCAGTAAGGATTAATCGTGAGTCGACACCCGTCGCCGATTGATCGCAGCGCAGCGCAGCCAATACAAACCCGTATTATTATTAAGCTCAGATTCGGCTTGCAACCGATAAGAATTTTCGCTGCACTTCCGCTCCCTTCCATTATGCTGACAGCTTGTCGAGAGAAGGAGCTTGGTTCGGTTGTAACGCTTTTCAATTTTCAGTTACACAGGTCCGCTGTAGTTTCGTCAACATTTGACCCCTGCCAAGCATGTCGGGTTTTGTATCGCAATGTTCTCCCTTCCCCCGTCGGCACCCAAAGGTTGCACGCAAGCCCGAGTTGTGGCTTGTGAAAAAGGTGCGTATCGGTGCACCAGCATCCGACTAAGCAACATGTCAGGATGGAAGTTAGGCACTTCGAAATAACAAAAAATAGAAATATAATAAAAATGTCTTAACACTTCGGCTTTTCTTGAAGACAACTGACACATACATCTTTGTCATACCGAGAATTGATTTCGGAAAGCATTAAGTGCATTGTTTGAGTATGCATTGCCCATTTATTCAGAAAAATATGCTTGCACTGTTTGAAATCAGATAGTGATACAGGAATGCGGACAAATGCACAACAATAAAATTGCGATAAGCCCCCCCCGATTTAATTTCCTGGTTTATCTCCCCCCCTCCTGATTTGCGGCTTACTTGCGTACTTTGTTTCTTAGGACAGTCCAGTACTGTGTCAAGTACTGCCATGGGACAGCAGGTTTCCCTATGTCAGTGCCTCCTGCGCATGGCTGCAAGTGCTATAGGAGTGCAGTGCAATGAGAGCATACCACATAGAGTGCCAAACATGTGAACCACAATTATAGGTTGCTGTGGCTACGCCCCTGACCCTCACGGCCTACTATCTACTTGTTGCTCGCTGCTCGGTGTCACCGCTCTCTCGCTGGCACTGTCACTCGCTTTCACTTTGCCCCCTGTCGAGTAACTCCTGCTGCTCCATCTGCATCCGGTCGATGGTGGCAGCGCGCAACGGCGCCCGTGGCCGCGCGCTTACTCATCTGCGGTTGCGAGGTCGCGCTTTATGTACTGTTTTGTTCCCCCGAAAAAAAGTTCCCTGAAATGATCTAAACTAGTTTATGGGGTTTCCTCCCTTGACCTAAACCGCTTTTCAGCTACAAGTGCTGCTTAGTGGTACGGGAACTAGGCACCTGTCGTTGCGCCTTTTTTAGGTGCAGCACGAGTAGACATAACAGCAGCCATAACAGCTGAGCCTGCCATCTTCCAGTTTTCGCACTTTTCGTGGCTGCACTTTTCGTGGCTCTTGACGAGCTGCTGTCTTACGTCCCAACTGCAAATCAGGACTTCACCCCCTACCTCGCGAGAGCTCGGAACCACGCCGAAGCCATCGACAAGGCGTTTCGCTTTCGTTTGGCCTTCCTACGGAGGCTTGATGAGGTCAAGCGTGTGCACGGTGACCAAGGTGTTCTGGACGTGCTGCGAGCTCAGCACTTTCAGCCTGCTTCTGAGCATCTGGATTCCGCGATTTTGGGGGACCTCATGAGGGACTACACGCGTCGCGTCTTCGAGGCGACTGTGGCCAGCAGCGCCAAAGCAACCGCTACTGCTCGGGTGGCGGCAACAGCTGCAGGTCGCGGGCGTGGATGAGAACGTGGCGGTGGACGCGGGCGTGGCCGCGAAGGAGAGCACGAGTGACGGTGTGGGGCGCCTTTCGTCGGAGCTGCTGGAGCTTTGCGAGGCCACCTTTCGGTGACCGCCGCAAAGTGCACCCTTGCAGCTCAACGGCGGGATGAGCGCCCTGTGTCCGGACCTGACCCCCCCACCTTACATACTTCATTTAGACCTTCCACGGTGCGGCGCTTCTTGCAGCTACAGCCGAGTGCGGCTCAGCCATCCGCACACCTGCACATGGCGGCTCAACCAGCCGCCTCCCATACCATTCCCTCATTGCGTCCGTCGGTTGTTACACTGCGTGTCACATCTGGTTCGCAACGACCAAGCTTCGCACGTGTACGTTACGCGCGTGACAGGCGCTACGAGCGCGAAGGGCGCGCGGGGCGGCCCTCCTACCTGAACCTAGCCCCGCAAACCCATACTGGTGCTACTGCAAACCCGTCCAACAACTACCGGCCAGCCGCCGAGAACCTAACCGCTGCTGCCGAGTACTTTGCAAACAGTAGTCGCACCTTTGGAACTCTGTCGGTAAAACGACGCACTTACGTAATTGACGAGCCCGAAGCTGTCGCTCCCTGGGCGGCTTCACTGCGATCTCGACTGCAGGATGCTTTCGGCTCAGACGAGTTAGGACAACGGACACTCGACCTGCTATCCAACTCCCTCACCGCTTAGACACTCAAGAGCTACGCCGGCAGTTTGTCTCAGTTCGCGGAGTTCTGCCACAACTCTGAGAACATCAGCCCTCTGGAGGCGACCACTGCTACTGTCGTCCGGTACGTTGCTTGGAATGGTGAGCGAGGGCACATTGGTGCTAAGTCACTACAACCTTACCTGTCTGCAATCAACACGTTCTTCGAGCTGCACAACCTAGACCCCATCGCCAAGGACAGCCTACACCTCACTCCGGCAAGGCGTGGGCTGATGCTGCGGCAGCGCCGTCTGGAAGCAGCCCCTTTGCGAGTTCCTCTGCCTGCTGATGTAGCTTACCGCTTCGTCACAAAGGCCGAGCTAATTGTGTCTGCTCCCACCCCAGAGTACCAACACGACTTCCGAGCCCTCGTGGCCTCGGTTGTTAACTTCATGTTCTTTGCCAGAGGACTTACTGGCGTCTCCTGCCGAGTGCGGGATGTGCATGTCGACGATTACAACATTACTCTGCAAGTGTACCGTGAGAAAGGCCGCGCTGGCCGGGGACGCGACGACCTGCGCGTACTTCTCCTTCCGGTGGCCGAGCACCCCCGAGTTGCACGTCTCCTGCACCACTTCATCGACACAATACAGTCTGCCCCCCTGGTTACTGTTGCCTTGGCTGAAACGAACTTCTGGGCAGTCACCTCGAGCGAGCAGTCAAAACCTTGGACTGCCGCTACAATGTCGGACTGGCTGTCTACAAGCGTCCGTCTTGTCGGTGCTGCCCCTCCCGCCGGCACTTCCTGGACCTCACACAGCCTTCGCAAGGGAGCAGCGTCTGCGGCCAACGCCATCGGACTACCATTGTCCCACATTCGCTACCAATGAAGGCGGCTGGGCCACTAACTCGGACGTCGTTCTGGACTACATCGACCCCAACGTTCTTCCTTCACCTGGCGCATGGTTCTTCTTTGGCCACATCGCCCCCCTCCGCCACTTCCAAGTCCAACAGGACTCCGCAGCGGTGGCCTTCCCGGTGCCTCCTTCATGACCTGGCGCTACCCCTTCTCCGTCAATCCACCGCTCTCTCCGTTCGCTCATGACTGGCAAAACCAGACTCAACTTGAAATGATCTAAACTAGTTTATGGGGTTTCCTCCCTTAACCTAAACCGCTTTTCAGCTACAAGTGCTGCTCAGTGGCACGGGAACTAGGCACCTGTCGTCGCGCCTTTTTAGGTGCAACACGAGTAGACATAAAGGCAGCCATAACAGTTGAGCCTGCCATCTTCCAGTTTTCGCTGCGTTCCACGCAACGCCCCCCCCCCCCTGACTCCGTTTTCCCTCCGCTTTCGCTAAACCATCATGCCAATTTCGGCTCTTGACCGTGTAAAGCAGCCTGCGACCTTTTTGGCAAAACCAGACTCAACTTGAAATAAAAAAGTCGCTCCCCCCCCCCCCCCCCCCCCCCCCTTCCGACTTCTCGGAAAATTGGCAGCTAAACCAGATAATTAATTCGAAAGAGCCTCATCATACTGGCAACGATTTTTACGAGTTACACCCCTGCACATAAGTTTGGGGTCCCTTTTCGGCAGTCTCAAGACTTCAGAAGTCTAGGGTACCTGAACGTAGGGCATATGAGATGAAACCCTGGAATCTCAGAGGGCTCTGTAAAACCTGCATGAGGAGTGGCTCAAACCGAAGCTTAAAGACCTTTGACTAGGGAATCACGCTGCACTTGGTGCGTGGATGGGCGTCGCCTGCAACTGCACCAAAACCGGGGTCGGTATCACGCACACGCCGACGCGCGTGAATAGACAACCAAACGGCGGGATGGCCATGGACGCGTGAGGAAACACATTGGCGAGGGGCTCGGGTGCATTTGGTTGGGGTGCAGCCGTGTGGGCGGCGGCCAGTACATGTCGCGTTGCGATACTGGCATGGCATCAGTGTCGGCCACGCGCAGCAACACCCCCTTGGCTTTAAAACGCTATAACTTTTCAGGGTTTGCTCAGAAAAACTTTTTAAAACTACCACGCGATTCCTCGGTCAAATATGCGTCGAAAACAATCTTCCAAAATCAAAAATCGATTTTTGGGGCCCCGGAAAAAAAACCCCAAAGATGATCATCCAAGTTGCCCCTCACTGCCTCATGTGCCCACCCGTATCGGGCTCGTGGCTTTGCGCCAAGTGCGTGTCTAAGCCCCATAATCAGTTGCGCGAGAGAGATATGTATGTGGATGACCACGGACCACCAACACTTGGCATGTGCCACCTCCTAGCGATACACACATATACCAGCCAAAATGCCATTTTCCACAGCATTTTCCAAGGAATTTCATATTAATCAAAATCCACGCCCCTACCGCGCCACCCCGCCCACGAAACGGTGCAACTGGCATTCCACCACGCGCCCCCATAGTAGAGCATTGACCTACACCAAGGGGGCCATCGAGCGCCTCTCCTACGTGCGTTCGCCACAGAAACAGCAGCATTTTCACCCCAAAACTGCTCCCAACAGTGGCCGACTTGTCGTTGGGGTGTCACGTCGCGCCTATAGCGACATGCTTTCAGTGGCCTACACGCACGGTGTGTGAACCTTATGCCAAGGGCCG
Source organism: Tetraselmis striata (assembly GCA_006384855.1). Taxonomy (NCBI): domain Eukaryota; kingdom Viridiplantae; phylum Chlorophyta; class Chlorodendrophyceae; order Chlorodendrales; family Chlorodendraceae; genus Tetraselmis; species Tetraselmis striata. The sequence goes on from VCJN01001521.1 coordinate 54,833, forward strand.
TATCCACCGAGTTTGGTGCGACGAGTGCCGCAATTTCCATAGGTTTGGACGGTTGGCGCAACCCACAACTTTCTGGCGCCAACGCATCATGCACTGATTTCGCGTTTTTGAAAGGGCGCCCACAAATGGTCGTGTTGTCGCGTGGGTGGGTATAAAGCGCACAATAGGCGTTCGCCCGAACTATTCCCGCTGTAGTTAGCATGTATGCACATGCAGAAGGCGTTATCCTCGCCCATGCATGCGCTTTGCGATCGAAAATGCAAAACCCGGACTTATGTGGAGGGGTGTGCGCCGCACCAAGCACGCTCGACGAGGTCGCAATAAGGCGTCTTGGGACAGTGAGCCCTTTCGAGCCCGTGGCTCGCATGTGGATGCGTCATAGGCATATGCAGCCAGTAGGAACATTGGGGTGATTCAAACATGCCGCGTCGGCCGTATATGGCCGAATGACATATGGCCAACACACCCCTGCACATAAGTTTGGGGTCCCTTTTCGGCAGTCTCAAGACTTCAGAAGTCTAGGGTACCTGAACGTAGGGCATATGAGATGAAACCCTGGAATCTCAGAGGGCTCTGTAAAACCTGCATGAGGAGTGGCTCAAACCGAAGCTTAAAGACCTTTGACTAGGGAATCACGCTGCACTTGGTGCGTGGATGGGCGTCGCCTGCAACTGCACCAAAACCGGGGTCGGTATCACGCACACGCCGACGCGCGTGAATAGACAACCAAACGGCGGGATGGCCATGGACGCGTGAGGAAACACATTGGCGAGGGGCTCGGGTGCATTTGGTTGGGGTGCAGCCGTGTGGGCGGCGGCCAGTACATGTCGCGTTGCGATACTGGCATGGCATCAGTGTCGGCCACGCGCAGCAACACCCCCTTGGCTTTAAAACGCTATAACTTCTCAGGGTTTGCTCAGAAAAACTTTTTAAAACTACCACGCGATTCCTCGGTCAAATATGCGTCGAAAACAATCTTCCAAAATCAAAAATCGATTTTTGGGGCCCCGGAAAAAAAATCCCCAAAGATGATCATCCAAGTTGCCCCTCACTGCCTCATGTGCCCACCCGTATCGGGCTCGTGGCTTTGCGCCAAGTGCGTGTCTAAGCCCCATAATCAGTTGCGCGAGAGAGATATGTATGTGGATGACCACGGACCACCAACACTTGGCATGTGCCACCTCCTAGCGATACACACATATACCAGCCAAAATGCCATTTTCCACAGCATTTTCCAAGGAATTTCATATTAATCAAAATCCACGCCCCTACCGCGCCACCCCGCCCACGAAACGGTGCAACTGGCATTCCACCACGCGCCCCCATAGTAGAGCATTGACCTACACCAAGGGGGCCATCGAGCGCCTCTCCTACGTGCGTTCGCCACAGAAACAGCAGCATTTTCACCCCAAAACTGCTCCCAACAGTGGCCGACTTGTCGTTGGGGTGTCACGTCGTGCCTATAGCGACATGCTTTCAGTGGCCTACACGCACGGTGTGTGAACCTTATGCCAAGGGCCGTATCCACCGAGTTTGGTGCGACGAGTGCCGCAATTTCCATAGGTTTGGACGGTTGGCGCAACCCACAACTTTCTGGCGCCAACGCATCATGCACTGATTTCGCGTTTTTGAAAGGGCGCCCACAAATGGTCGTGTTGTCGCGTGGGTGGGTATAAAGCGCACAATAGGCGTTCGCCCGAACTATTCCCGCTGTAGTTAGCATGTATGCACATGCAGAAGGCGTTATCCTCGCCCATGCATGCGCTTTGCGATCGAAAATGCAAAACCCGGACTTATGTGGAGGGGTGTGCGCCGCACCAAGCACGCTCGACGAGGTCGCAATAAGGCGTCTTGGGACAGTGAGCCCTTTCGAGCCCGTGGCTCGCATGTGGATGCGTCATAGGCATATGCAGCCAGTAGGAACATTGGGGTGATTCAAACATGCCGCGTCGGCCGTATATGGCCGAATGACATATGGCCAACACACCCCTGCACATAAGTTTGGGGTCCCTTTTCGGCAGTCTCAAGACTTCAGAAGTCTAGGGTACCTGAACGTAGGGCATATGAGATGAAACCCTGGAATCTCAGAGGGCTCTGTAAAACCTGCATGAGGAGTGGCTCAAACCGAAGCTTAAAGACCTTTGACTAGGGAATCACGCTGCACTTGGTGCGTGGATGGGCGTCGCCTGCAACTGCACCAAAACCGGGGTCGGTATCACGCACACGCCGACGCGCGTGAATAGACAACCAAACGGCGGGATGGCCATGGACGCGTGAGGAAACACATTGGCGAGGGGCTCGGGTGCATTTGGTTGGGGTGCAGCCGTGTGGGCGGCGGCCAGTACATGTCGCGTTGCGATACTGGCATGGCATCAGTGTCGGCCACGCGCAGCAACACCCCCTTGGCTTTAAAACGCTATAACTTCTCAGGGTTTTGCTCAGAAAAACTTTTTAAAACTACCACGCGATTCCTCGGTCAAATATGCGTCGAAAACAATCTTTCAAAATCAAAAATCGATTTTTGGGGCCCCGGAAAAAAATCCCCAAAGATGATCATCCAAGTTGCCCCTCACTGCCTCATGTGCCCACCCGTATCGGGCTCGTGGCTTTGCGCCAAGTGCGTGTCTAAGCCCCATAATCAGTTGCGCGAGAGAGATATGTATGTGGATGACCACGGACCACCAACACTTGGCATGTGCCACCTCCTAGCGATACACACAGTATACCAGCCAAAATGCCATTTTCCACAGCATTTTCCAAGGAATTTCATATTAATCAAAATCCACGCCCCTACCGCGCCACCCCGCCCACGAAACGGTGCAACTGGCATTCCACCACGCGCCCCCATAGTAGAGCATTGACCTACACCAAGGGGGCCATCGAGCGCCTCTCCTACGTGCGTTCGCCACAGAAACAGCAGCATTTTCACCCCAAAACTGCTCCCAACAGTGGCCGACTTGTCGTTGGGGTGTCACGTCGTGCCTATAGCGACATGCTTTCAGTGGCCTACACGCACGGTGTGTGAACCTTATGCCAAGGGCCGTATCCACCGAGTTTGGTGCGACGAGTGCCGCTATTTCCATAGGTTTGGACGGTTGGCGCAACCCACAACTTTCTGGCGCCAACGCATCATGCACTGATTTCGCGTTTTTGAAAGGGCGCCCACAAATGGTCGTGTTGTCGCGTGGGTGGGTATAAAGCGCACAATAGGCGTTCGCCCGAACTATTCCCACTGTAGTTAGCATGTATGCACATGCAGAAGGCGTTATCCTCGCCCATGCATGCGCTTTGCGATCGAAAATGCAAAACCCGGACTTATGTGGAGGGGTGTACACAAAAATCCCCACTTTGGCCGAATAGTACGGCTGAGATTTGCGCTCCCATGTACTAATAGTCGTAGTTATCCACAGGACCACTCTCCATCGTGCCCGGGTACCGGGTACCGGGTACTCGATACCCGGTACCGGCGTAATAAATATATCGCGTACTACCCGGTACTACACGGACAACCTTGTACCTTGTACGTCAGTGCCATGTAACGCTCCACCGGGCTGGTACGACTTCTCAATGATGACAAAAAGGATTTATCGCCCGCCGGCAATAACGCCGGATGTACTCGCACGTAAACTGGAATGGACGTGCCGCCACCAGCAGCAGCCTTCACGGATAAATAATAGTCGCTAGTAGTAGCGCTTCGTCACCTGTATGTCACATCTGAATCTCACAGTGATACCTCGCGTGCCTCAATGCTGCCACATATATTCTCTCGGAAGCCTTCGTCGACGGCATGAGACACGTTTGTGGGCGCCACTCGGAGATCGACCGCATGCACCGCTTCCAGCACCTCGCTTGGATCTGCAAGTCAAGGGAGGGCCGAGCTCTACGAGCAGGACCGCTATGTCTTGGAGGTCATCCACTAGGCTCCCAGCCTGTCTCGTAATTATATTGTAATACCATGTATTAATCTTGTAATCTTACCAATAGTATGACACTTGTATGTTGCCATTCCGTGACGTACTCGTAATAAACTGCATCAGGCGCATATCACACGTCTTCGCGACGCTGCATCCAACACGGACTATTTTTACATCTGCCCCTTGAAGCCCGACAATCTCGATACGCTCTGGCCTAATCCGCGATAGCGCGCGCGCCGGCAGAGCCAATAAGCGGGCGCGCGGCAGGTGGGCGGCGAGGCGCGCGGCAGTTGGCGGGCGGAATAATTATTTACATCCGGTTTTGACTGGGACCGCCTTGGCAGCCGGCCTGCTGCTCGCGGGTGGCGGCCCAGGCGGCTACGGCGGCCCGCGGGCGGCCGGCCCGCGACCCGAGCGCCCACCGCCCGCCCTGGCCCCGGCACCACCCCGGCCACTGGGCCAGCCCTTCAGCCGCCGGCTTCACGCTCACTCAGGCACCACCACACGTCATCCTCCTCTCGTTACCTCTTCGTCAATTATATGGGAGGGCGACCAGTCTGCGCGAAGCGGGCGCGAGCGCCGATGGCGGATGAGGCGATGGCGGAGGACAATCATTGCCGCCGCCGCCGCGGCTTGCAATGCCGCCAAACATCTCAGCAAGAGTGACACCGACACCACTTGGGACGCAAGCCGGCGATATTCTCATCGACGACGACAAGATGACCCCCTCTTAGGCCAAAGCTCCACTGGCTCACCATGTCTATCAGGTAAGCCTGCCGCCGGCTGCTAGGGCGGCACCCGGCGCGAGAACAACCGTGCCATCTGGTCTTTTTTCGGGCCGCATGACACTAGCCTCCCGCCCGACGAGCGTACAAAGTCGAACGTCTTTTTGTGTTGTTGTATGTGCCACTTAGCCGATACGGGCGGCCTACACGGTTCACTGCCCCACGAGGCCCCCATGCCTTTACCGACCACGAGCGAGACGTTAAGACTTAGTCCGATCATGCGCATCTCGGCGGCAGCTCGTTTGCCCGCACCGCCCGTCGTGGCAAGGGTTACGTGTTCAATTACTCATCTGGCAAGGGGAACAATACGCTAAGGATCACATACATCGCACGCTACCACAGATTGAGTGCCAGCGCGTGTTCTCTTTTGCTGGTCTTATCACCATGCACTAAAGAAATAGAATGAACCTAGATAACATGGGTACCTGCCACTAGCCTCCCTGCATGTCTCGTAATTACACTGTAATGGCCCCGTACTCGCGATTTCCCACGGAATGGGCTTGTAATCGCCGTATCTACCGTGTAATAGCCACTTTTATGCTAGGCTCGCTAGTCGCTATGAAGTGCCCGGCTGCCCGCATTCCGTAATTGCTACCAGTATCAAGGCTACCAGTAGCATGTGCCATCCCCACAGTACATTGTACCCACATCGCGCCTCGCGCGGCAACCCGTAATCTTGTGGCACTTTCGCCACACTTTACTTTAATGTTCTCATCACAAGCTCCGTGGCGACGCCGCAACGGCCAACGGCATCAAACCGCCGGCTGAATTGCTGGACACTTTTAATACCATGCGCATTAGCGTGAACGCCACTGACTAGATCCTACCAACCCCTTCCGCCCCTGGGTGCCGCCGGCGCCGAGTAGTGGTTGTGCCATGGGACCTCGCAACTCCAAGCGCCGTATTCCTGAGGGGAAGGAGGGTTGTACGCTTGCCACGGGGACTTGGGAAATAGCCACCAAGCGAATCCGCTGCAGCGCGCGCGTGTGGCGCCTCTGTCTCGAAGACTCAATTCTACGACAATCATAGATCGACGGAGGCGTGCGCTAAGCCTCCGGACACCGCCGCGCATGTCGCAGCCGGTGGTGATGGCGCCCCTGCTGCACCGTACGCCCGAAACGCGGGGCGAGCCGGGTTATGCATCGATGCCGTCGCCGTTGCCGCCGCCACCCCCGCCTCCCTCTCCGCGGCTCCCGTCTTTCCGAAACGAATCAGCGAGCCCCGCACTACCCAGCGGCGGGGAGGGGCGTTCGGTGTCGTTTGATGGTGGCCTGGCAGCAAGCATGGCAGCGCAGGCGATGAATGCCGAGCTTCATGTGGGCGCTGTCATAATCGAGACGTTCGGGACGCGGGGGAGCTTTGGCCGGGTAGCCTCCCCCGCCCCCCCCCCCCCCCCCCTCCCTCCGGGGTTTGCCCTCCTTGATGTATCGTCACACTTGCCATAGCCCACCGCCGCCCTATGATAGCCACCCGTGTGTATCATCCAATATCAAGATCGTCAGTTGGAGACGGGATATACGACGACGCAGACCGGCGGATAGGGAGCTGTGATGAAGGTGAATTTACGACGACGGCGACTCGGAAGAGCTAACTAAGTCGGAGATACTACCGCTTTACCTGACGACATAGCAGTTGTGCGATTTCACTCGCAACTTGCCTCAAGACGCCATTATTGTCGCCCTACCGGCGGTGCCCCCCTTGCGTCACCGTACCGACGGTAACCTTTGGGGGGGTTGCTTAGTTTATTGGCGTATGGGGCGAGAGTATATCGCACATGCAACGTGTAGAAGATTAATTGTTGTGCTTCAATCCTTACAACACGCGCATTCGTTTAGATCCTTATGCGCATATGTGCACCTGCCAGGAGCTACTAGCCGAACTCTCAGACGCCGATAGCGACGCCTAAGGCATTGTCGCGGGGGTTGTGGAAGCGACCCCTTAAAACCTGACGACAGCCGCATCGACAGCCACGGCGAAGGAGACGTTGTTGCGAGGTATGACTTCAGTACCGGGACCTCAGCCGCCGTATCGTGCATCAAGGCGGCCCCGCCAACTGGGCGGCGTGCGCAAAGGCGCTGGATAAGTACTATCAACGAATTGGCACATTGGAGCCTAAGCCAGCATGGAAGCGCGCATATGAAATGGGGCTCGACCCCCATAACATCAAGTGACCCCATGTTGACACCAGTGATGCTATCACTGCTGTACACCCGAAAATGTAGCTAGGGTATGCGTATTAGTACTTTAGCACATATCAGATTGGTACGGGCACCGCGCTACAGGTTTTTACGGGCCATGCGAGTGAAATCGCTCAGCTGCTATGTCGTCATGTATGACGGTTGTATCTCCGACTCAGTTAGCTTTTCCGAGTTGCCGTCGTCGTAAATCACCTTCATCACCAGCTCCCTACCCGCCGGGTCGGCGTCCTCGTTATCCCATCTCCAACTGTCGACATGTACGTTGGGTGATACACACGGGTGGCTATCACATGGCGGCGGTAGTAAGCCTATGGCCGGTGTAGTAGTAACGCGAGGTCAGGGAGGGCAACATGGGTGGGTGGGAAAGAGGGAGGGGGGGAGGGCTACCTGGCCGAGAAAGCTCCTCTGCGTCTCGAATGTCTTGGTTATGACAGCGCCCACGTGAAGCTCGACATTCATCTCCTGCGCTGCCATGCTTGCTGCCAAGCCACCATCAAACAACACCGAACGCCTCTCCCGCCGATGGGTAGTGCGCGCGGGGCTCGCTGATTCGTTTCGGGGAGACGGTAGCGGCGGAGAGGGAGGCGGGGGGGGGGGGTGGCGGCGGCGACAACATCGATGCATCACCCGGCTCGCCCCGCGTTTCGGTCTGACCGTGTCCGGACGGAGCAGAGGCGTGACGGACGTACGATGCAGCAGGTAGGGGCGCCATCACCACCGGCTGCGACATGCGCGGAAGTGGGAGGCTTGGCGCACACCTCCGTCCATCTGTGATTGTCGTAGAATTGAGTCTTCGAGACAGGGGCGCCACACGTGCATCAACGGATTCTCTTGGTCGCCGCTTCTTAAGTCCCCGTGGCAGGCGTACAACCCCCTTGCCCTCCGGTGTACGGCGCTTGGAGTTGCGACGCCCCATGGCACACCACTACACGGCGCCGGCGGCTCCCATGGGCAGGGGGGGGGGGGGAGGGAGCTAGTCACAGACACTCCGAGTGCTACGATGCATGGTAAAGTATCCGCGGGACTTGCAGCAATTCATCCGACGGTTTGAGGCGGTTGGCCACACGGCGTTCCTGTTACACGAAAATCGGGTTTTTTTGTGTACGCTTTGTAACGCGCCACCAGCTTTCCCTGGTGTGCGTCAGCTTATGGGCCCAGGGTTTTACCCAAAACCCCAAGGCCTCGTACATGACATGTACTGGTGCGCTCGGGCGGTGGAGCCGGGCGGGTGGTGGGCGTATGAGCAGTACTCGCACGGGATCCTACACGTGCAGTGGTGGTGCTGCTGGGTGGCTGATGGCTCACGCACGAGCATGCGCGGCGGCATGCCACATTATCATTATCGTTGCCAGCAGCACCATGCCCGACGTTGACCCACCTGAACCACCGCAGCCCGCGGCTGGAAGCCATGGATCAGAGTCTTGGTCAGCGCGGTCAAGGGGCGGCTGTTTCACAGCTCGCAGGCGGGTGGTGGAGCGGCAGGCTCGGGCCGAGAAGCAAGCCGCGGGAGATGCCGCAGCGCAAGCGGCAGCTACTGCTGCTCGTCCGCGCCGAGCAGGCGCAGACGTGCCTCACTCCGAGCACAAGTTCAGCAGCTTACAAAGCGCTCGGGGACGTTGGCAAAGAATGTAGCTGACTTACAAGGACAACTTGAGGCGGAGCGCTCGCGGTCGCGAGCCAAGGAAACGGTGGTGAAGCAACTCCGTGCCGAGGCGATCGCAGCGGAGGCCAAATATACAGCGAAGCTCGCTAAGGTCATCACGCAGCGCGACTCGGCGAAAGCCGCCACGCGGCGGCTAAAGCAAAGCTCGAGGCAAGCCAATCGGGTCGGCCAGGGCTCGG
>VCJN01001522.1:0-27509 GCA_006384855.1 Tetraselmis striata
GTTTGACATGGCGGCAGGTTTAATGGGGGGGGGGGGGGGGGGGGGGGGGGGGGGGGGTTGCCCACGCACGGGGATTTGCGGCGCTGGGTGGAGCGGCGGACACTCACCCGCTCCGCCCCTACATGTCGTGCACATCTTCGTGCACATCGGTGCACAACGCCGCACAACGCCGCACAACGCTGTTGCACATTCGTCGCGCACATATACGCGCGCCCTACCGCATGTATTATCCCGGATTCACTCGGTGAAACCACGTATTCATTACGCCGTGCTACCTCAACAATAAACATTGCGAAATTACGCCGACACAATGCCGCACCGACTAGCCCTTCACAATACGTGCATATAAATAGTAGTGGCGCGCTGCTCCTCGCCTCCGATGTGTCGTTGACTGCTGCGGAAGGCGGTCGTCGACTGGGTGTTAGTTTCTCAACCTCGCCCCCCCCCCCCTTCACCGCTCACAGCGCAATGGCAGACCTCGTCTCCCGGGCAAAAGTGGGCGGCGAGCCTTGTTGTCTCGCGTGTCCGCGCCGCCGGCATCGAGGAGAACGAGAAAGACACGAGGAAACGTGTGACAAGGTGGGCACGCAGCAAAACACTCCACCCTCCACATTAGCACGCACCCACTCGTGACTAACTTTTGCCGCGCGCAGAGTCGTCCGGGAGGGCCGTAAGGCCCACCTCAACGCCAAGGCTTCCACAATGCCAGCAGCGCAACTCGTGGTGGCCGAGGAGGCCGCATCCTCAGCCGCTTATAGGCGAAACGCTTGTGGCTTGTTGTGGGCGTCTGGGCACAGGGGGCGTCCCGACGCCAAGGCAAGGAAGCTCATGGCGGCGTCGTCGACGGCACAGCCTCCCGGGGTGGTGAAGACACTGACGGATGACAAGTAGCGGAAGAGGCAAGTGAAGAAGCGCCGAGGTAAGAAACTGACGGTCGCGGAGTCGGAGGCGGAGGCGGAGGCGGAGGCAGCGAGATCGTCGAAGCGGAGGGTCCCCCGGGCACGCAAGAACAAGAACAAGCAGTAGCCCCCGCCCCCTTACCCCCCGCCCCTCACTCCCCCGGCGGGAGCGGCGGGCGGCGGGGGGGCGGGGGGGGGGGGGGGGGGGGACCACGCCCGCCCCCCCCCCCCCCCCCCCCCCCCCCGCCCCCCGCCACATGCCCCGACAGCAGCTGTCGCGAATATTGTAATTCAAACATTCTTCGGCAAACCGCTGCCTGCCCCCCCCCCTCCCCCTCGCAAATATTTATGTAACGTGAGCACTCTTTGGCAAAACATGACAGCCAAACCGCCCGTCTGATGACCTTTGATCGGACGGCTGGCAGGCCCGTTCAGCAGTACTAGCTATAATGTACACAGAATTCCCCACTATTACCAAATACGTACGGCTGCGATTCGCGCTCCCATGTACTACTAGTCGTAGTTATCCACAGGACGATTCGTAATTGCGCCCGCGTTCGTACTAGATACCCGGTACCGGCTGAATAAATATATCGCGTACTACCCGGTACTACACGGACAACCTCGTACCTTATACGTCAGTGCCATGTAACAATTCACCGGGCTAGTACGACTACCAAAATGATTACAAAAAGGGTTTATCGCCCGCCGGCAATACCCCCGGATGTACTCCTACGTAACTGGATGGACGTGCCGCCACCAGCAGCAGCCTTCACGGACAAATAATAGTCGCTAGTAGTAGTGCTTCGTCACCCGTATGTCACATCTCATTCTCACAGTGTATAGATGTGCGGGTCGTTATGGTTCACTTATCCACACAGTGCAACGCCCCCAAGCGGTCTCCGAGATTAGCTGCGGCATGTCGCTTTGCGTTTCTCTTCCGACACATGCTTTGAGTCCGGCGCTTGTCCGCGGGGTTGCGCACGCATGCACGCACGGTAATACGCCGCCGACGCCGCCACGCTTACTTCCACCACCTTCGCCAGCCGCAGCTTTGCACGCCGTTCCGCCGACATACGAAACGCACGAATCCCCCCCCCCCCCCGTCCCCGCGTCATGTATATTATATTCGAGGCGACTATGCGGGGCGCAGCACACGCCGCGGCGTGGGTCGGCGGAGCGGCAGGCGGCGGGAGCCCTAATGGCCGGGCAGTATCCACACCCACACTGGCACCGCCGCTCACCTCCGACGCGGATGAACCGCCTCCCAAAGGAAACATGCCGGTTCGTGGTAAGCCCAGCAGGCGTGGGGTGCCGGCGCCGGTACTGGTGCGACGGAGCTGTCGCGTCAGGAACCGCACCGCATGTGGAGCAACACATGGCGGTGCCGGCCCCACCTATGTCTAGGGCCACCTCCTCACAACACCCCGCCACGACGGCGTCGGCCACCGCCGACGGCGCCGTTGCGGGGGGGGACGCCCTGCCAGGCGACGATGATGCGCCTGGTGCGCCGCGTCAGGAGGCGGAGGAGGCCGTGGTCGAGGCGACTGATCGGGCTGAGGGGGTTGTCGAGGCGAGCGAGGCTGCGCTCGCGCCACCCGCCCCGCAGCCACCTGCGGGACATGCCGACTTGCTCGTCGCCATGTTGACCGGAGCACTACGAGCAGTGGCGGGAGGCGGCCACATGCACTATCATGTGCGTGTCCTGGCCGGACGCCCGTCATGCGTGGACTACGGCCAACGGACGGACTGGGAGTGTTGCTGCGACGGCACCCCGGCTTGGTGCGGCCCCAAGTACCCATGCATGGCGACCCATCAGCGGGCAGTCCCCTGCCCGACCACGGCCACGGTGAGGGCGGAGTTCCGCCATGCCAGGGACGCGTTCCACGACGCGACTCGCGCCGCCGTGTGTGAGGCTTCCGAGAAGGCACGCGCGGTTGGTGGGGTGCGCAGGGTGAGGCGGCGGACGGCCCAGGAGATGAAGGAGAGCGAGACATGCCGTCAGTGAGGTCGGGCGCAATGTCATTGGGTGGGGCACACGGACGTGTAACACTTGCACTTTGCGCGTACTGCTGGGTTACATCCAGGCGGTGTCACACTATGCAACCGGAAAGGCTGCGTTGCTACTGCAAACGATGCTACGCCTCACTCGGTAGCAACCGCTGCCCCGCCCATCCCACTCGCGTTGGCGCCGCGCTGCCCCGGCCGCCGCGCCTTGGCGCCGCGCTGGGTCTCGAGTCCTCCCCTCCCTGGTGAGCGCGTCCACCTGCGCCTTGCGCTCGGGGCCGTCCTCCTCCGTCACCACATTCTGCAACCCCCACCGCGTGACGAACCACGCAGCTCCTTGCATGCGCTTGTACATGTGCCCAAGCACCGCCTGGGGACGCGAAGCTCCTTCTCGGTCATGATCGCCTTCACCCGGGCCTCCTCGAACAGCGGACCGGCGTTAAGAATGGAAAACGTTTCCATGTGGTGCAAGCAGTCCTCCATGACCCAGCCGGACTGCACCGTCACCTTGCCTGACCCTGCAGTCATGGAGGGGAATGCCGTCACGCCCACGCCCACGCCCACGCCCGGGGGGGGGGGGGGGGCGGGGGGGGGGGGGGGGGGGGGGGGTTACCTTTCGACTTCTTGGACACCGCAAACGAAGGGCGCAACCCGCGTCCAAAGTTGCTGGGTATCGGGACTAAAGCCTGGCGCCGGTCTTCCTACTTCATAGCTCGGAATCCAATGTGGCCCTGCACGGTGACAAATTTCCTCCAGAAGTCCCTTCCCAAGCCAAAAAAAAACAGGTGGAACGGCGCGAGGGGGAAGAGGTTGACCATGCTGACATAGCCCAGGACCACATGCACATGGCACACGCCATGGCAGCCAGTGTTGTGCTTGGCCTCCGCCAGCCGGGTTGTGTTGAACGCACGCCGGGCAAGGTGCGTGATTCACTGGACAAGTCATCGCCTTCATGGACGGTTACCAAGCGAGCATCCCCGTCCGCATCCACAGGGGGGTGCTCCTGGGCAGCCGCCATAGCCTCCACAACCTGCCACGCCGACCGGGCGGGTGCGTGTGATTCCATACAACCGCAGTTGAGTGGTGCCACCCGCACGCAGGCCGGGCCCACTCACCTCTGAACGCAGAAGGTCCACAATGTCACCGTCCTCGAAAACAGCGCGCCACTGGGTCGCCCCGCCGTAGTCCTCCAACACCCACTCGGTAACGACGCCGGTTATCACGCCGTAGTGCCATACTCCCCGGAACTTCTTGGCGATGACCTTCATGTAGAAGTCACCGGGATCGCCTTTCCGTATCACGCCCTCATCGGCAGCTTCCACGTCCGCCGGCGGCCACGCAGGCGCGTCGATGTCCATACCGTCTTCGCCAACGGGGTCCTCCCCCACACCCATCACATCGTCCTCCGAGACCGGCGCCGGCGGGCCTTTTCCGACGGCTGCAGCTACTCCTGCTGCCGCCCGTGCCGCTGCTGCTGCTGCTGCTGCCGCCCTGCTGCTGCTGCTTGTAATAAGGCGGCCTTGCGGTGCAACTTAGCCGCACGCTTCAACGAGTGGCTACAGTTCGGGTATTTCCGGAAGTGCCGCTCTCGCGCCGTCCTTTCATTACTGCCCGTCACGATGCCGTGGCAGTGCTTGCATGTGTACACGCCATTCTTCGACACACTCGACATCCATCCCTCTCCCGGCATGCCTGCTGCCGCGCGCGCGCGGGGGGGGGGGGGTGGGGGGGGGTTGAGAGTTGGGGTGTTACACAACCACCGGCAGGGAGCACAAATGCGAGTGCGCGGCTGTCCGCGCTTGGTTCAGCGGTGAGCGGCGGTGACCGCCAGGCGACCCCGTACTTCATGCGCGTGCTGGGGCGTTACACAATCATCAGCAGTTAGGGCGGCTGCATTAAAACGCGCACCTACGAACACCACCTACCGCCTACCACCTACCGTACCACCTACATCCGCCCACACCTCCGCCCGTCGTGCCGCACATCGCCGCACACCGCGGGGTCAGCGATGTGCAGCGATGAGCAGCGAGTACGTGCAGCCGCCTGTACTTAGCCCGGGTACTCCGCGTCGGCGGGCGACACGCGAGCCCGCGTGCGCATATCAATTTGATGAAATTATGGAAACGAGAAATTCATATAGTACTTTACTGGTCGCGCGCGATAATTGTCGCTACTCGGTATGAAATCCACGTCCCTCGTCCGTCCCGTATCGTCCCCGTATGTCGTCGTTCGTCACCAGTAGGGCACACTTGCGTCACATCTGAATCTCACAGTGATATACATGCCCCAAGCACGGCGTGCGAGATGCCGGAGCCGTACCAATGCCCGCCACTGCGGGGCGCATACTGGGTAGCATATACGGGACGAGCCAAACATGCCCACATGCCGCAACATGCTGCACCTCGTCCGGATGAGTACTCCTAGGCGCTCCGTATGGCGGCGCACTCGGGTCATTGTGCATATCGCTCCGAAACCAGTCTGACAAACCGCGGCACGAGTTTACCGTGGGCGTCACAGATAGCGCGCTATGGGGGCGCACATGCGGGCTAGCATATGCCGGGCGAGGCAAACACCGACGTCGCACCGCCCCGCCGCACTCCGGAGAACCGCTTGGAGCCGGTGCACACGATAGCCGATAATCCGCCTTGCGCCCGTACCTGCATGTGCCCATCCACGGCACGCGTGGCACTACCGGAGCATTCATCACGCGCCCCGACGAGACGCGGGCATAGGCAAGCATGTGTCGGACGAAAGAACCGCAGAGCAACATGCCGCAGCTAATCTCGGAGACCGCTTGGGGGCGTTGCACTGTGTGGATAAGTGAGCCGTAACGACCCGCACATCTATATATATGCCCCAAGCACGGCGCGCGAGATGCCGGAGCCGTATCAATGCCCGCCACTGCGAGGCGCATACTGGGTAGCATATACGGGACGAGTCAAACACGCTGCAACATGCCGCACCTCGTCCGGATGAGTACTCCTAGGCGCTCCGCGGGCCGCCGCACCTGGGTCATTGTGCATATCGCTCCGAAACCAGTCTGACAAACTGCGGCACGAGTTTACCGTGGGCGTCACAGATAGCGCGCTATGGGGGCGCACATGCGGGCTAGCAGATGCCGGGCGAGGCAAACACCGACGTCGCACCGCCCCGCCGCACTCCGGAGAACCGCTTGGAGCCGGTGCACACGATAGCCGATAATCCGCCTTGCGCCCGTACCTGCATGTGCCCATCCACGGCACGCGTGGCACTACCGGAGCATTCATCACGCGCCCCGACGAGACGCGGGCATAGGCAAGCATGTGTCGGACGAAAGAACCGCAGAGCAACATGCCGCAGCTAATCTCGGAGACCGCTTGGGGGCGTTGCACTGTGTGGATAAGTGAGCCGTAACGACCCGCACATCTATATATATGCCCCAAGCACGGCTCGCGAGATGCCGGAGCCGTATCAATGCCCGCCACTGCGAGGCGCATACTGGGTAGCACATACGGGACGAGTCAAACACGCTGCAACATGCCGCACCTCGTCCGGATGAGTACTCCTAGGCGCTCCGTGGGGCGGCGCACTCGGGTCATTGTGCATATCGCTCCGAAACCAGTCTGACAAACTGCGGCACGAGTTTACCGTGGGCATAACATAGCGCGCTATGGGGGCGCACATGCGGGCTAGCATATGCCGGGCGAGGCAAACACCGACGTCGCACCGCCCCGCCGCACTCCGGAGAACCGCTTGGAGCCGGTGCACACGATAGCCGATAATCCGCCTTGCGCCCGTACCTGCATGTGCCCATCCACGGCACGCGTGGCACTACCGGAGCATTCATCACGCGCCCCGACGAGACGCGGGCATAGGCAAGCATGTGTCGGACGAAAGAACCGCAGAGCAACATGCCGCAGCTAATCTCGGAGACCGCTTGGGGGCGTTGCACTGTGTGGATAAGTGAGCCGTAACGACCCGCACATCTATATATATGCCCCAAGCACGGCGCGCGAGATGCCGGAGCCGTATCAATGCCCGCCACTGCGAGGCGCATACTGGGTAGCATATACGGGACGAGTCAAACACGCTGCAACATGCCGCACCTCGTCCGGATGAGTACTCCTAGGCGCTCCGCGGGCCGCCGCACCTGGGTCATTGTGCATATCGCTCCGAAACCAGTCTGACAAACCGCGGCACGAGTTTACCGTGGGCGTCACAGATAGCGCGCTATGGGGGCGCACATGCGGGCTAGCATATGCCGGGCGAGGCAAACACCGACGTCGCACCGCCCCGCCGCACTCCGGAGAACCGCTTGGAGCCGGTGCACACGATAGCCGATAATCCGCCTTGCGCCCGTACCTGCATGTGCCCATCCACGGCACGCGTGGCACTACCGGAGCATTCATCACGCGCCCCGACGAGACGCGGGCATAGGCAAGCATGTGTCGGACGAAAGAACCGCAGAGCAACATGCCGCAGCTAATCTCGGAGACCGCTTGGGGGCGTTGCACTGTGTGGATAAGTGAGCCGTAACGACCCGCACATCTATATATATGCCCCAAGCACGGCTCGCGAGATGCCGGAGCCGTATCAATGCCCGCCACTGCGAGGCGCATACTGGGTAGCACATACGGGACGAGTCAAACACGCTGCAACATGCCGCACCTCGTCCGGATGAGTACTCCTAGGCGCTCCGTGGGGCGGCGCACTCGGGTCATTGTGCATATCGCTCCGAAACCAGTCTGACAAACTGCGGCACGAGTTTACCGTGGGCATAACATAGCGCGCTATGGGGGCGCACATGCGGGCTAGCATATGCCGGGCGAGGCAAACACCGACGTCGCACCGCCCCGCCGCACTCCGGAGAACCGCTTGGAGCCGGTGCACACGATAGCCGATAATCCGCCTTGCGCCCGTACCTGCATGTGCCCATCCACGGCACGCGTGGCACTACCGGAGCATTCATCACGCGCCCCGACGAGACGCGGGCATAGGCAAGCATGTGTCGGACGAAAGAACCGCAGAGCAACATGCCGCAGCTAATCTCGGAGACCGCTTGGGGGCGTTGCACTGTGTGGATAAGTGAGCCGTAACGACCCGCACATCTATATATATGCCCCAAGCACGGCTCGCGAGATGCCGGAGCCGTATCAATGCCCGCCACTGCGAGGCGCATACTGGGTAGCATATACGGGACGAGTCAAACACGCTGCAACATGCCGCACCTCGTCCGGATGAGTACTCCTAGGCGCTCCGCGGGCCGCCGCACCTGGGTCATTGTGCATATCGCTCCGAAACCAGTCTGACAAACCGCGGCACGAGTTTACCGTGGGCGTCACAGATAGCGCGCTATGGGGGCGCACATGCGGGCTAGCAGATGCCGGGCGAGGCAAACACCGACGTCGCACCGCCCCGCCGCACTCCGGAGAACCGCTTGGAGCCGGTGCACACGATAGCCGATAATCCGCCTTGCGCCCGTACCTGCATGTGCCCATCCACGGCACGCGTGGCACTACCGGAGCATTCATCACGCGCCCCGACGAGACGCGGGCATAGGCAAGCATGTGTCGGACGAAAGAACCGCAGAGCAACATGCCGCAGCTAATCTCGGAGACCGCTTGGGGGCGTTGCAATGTGTGGATAAGTGAGCCGTAACGACCCGCACATCTATATATATGCCCCAAGCACGGCTCGCGAGATGCCGGAGCCGTATCAATGCCCGCCACTGCGAGGCGCATACTGGGTAGCATATACGGGACGAGTCAAACACGCTGCAACATGCCGCACCTCGTCCGGATGAGTACTCCTAGGCGCTCCGTGGGGCGGCGCACTCGGGTCATTGTGCATATCGCTCCGAAACCAGTCTGACAAACTGCGGCACGAGTTTACCGTGGGCATCACATAGCGCGCTATGGGGGCGCACATGCGGGCTAGCAGATGCCGGGCGAGGCAAACAAACACCGACGTCGCATCACGCCGCCGCACTCCGGATGACCGCTTGGACCCATTGCACGCGATGGCCGATAATCCGCCTTGTGCCCGTATCTACATGTGCCCATGCACGGCACGCGCTACACTATATTCCGGAGCATACATACGCGCGCCGAGAAGACGCGGGCATAGGCAAGCATGTGTCCGACAAGAGAAACGCAAAGCGACATGCCGCAGCTAATCTCGGAGACAGGTTGGGGCCGCTGCACTGTGTGGATTTGTGAACCATAACGACCCGCACATCTATATCTATATCTATATATATGCCCCAAGCAAGGCGCGCGAGATGCCGGAGCTGTACCAATGCCCGCCACTGCGGGGCGCATATCGGATAGCAAATATGGGACGAGTCAAACACGTTACAACATGTCGCACCTCGTCCGGATGAGTACTCCTAGGCGCTCCGCACTAGGGTCATTATGAAAATCGCTCCGAAACCAGTCTCACAAACCGCGGCACGCGGTTCACTGTGGGCGTCACATAAAGCGCTATGGGGGCGCACATGTGGGCTAGCATATGCCGGGCGAGGCAAACACCGACGTTTCATCGCGCCGCCGCACTCCGGATGACCGCTTGGAGTCATTGCACGCAATTGCCGATAATCCGCCTTGCGCCCGTACATGCATGTGCCCATGCACAACACGCGCTACACTACCGGAGCATTCATCACGCCCGCCGAGGAGACGCGGGCATAGGCAAGCATGTGTCGGAAGAGAAACGCAAAGCGACATGCCGCAGCTAATCTCGGAGACCGCTTGGGGGCGTTGCACTGTGTGGATAAGTGAACCGTAACGACCCGCACATCTATATACATGCCCCAAGCACGGCGCGCGAGATGCTGGAGCCGTATCAATGCCCGCCACTGCGAGGCGCATACTGGGTAGCACATACGGGACGAGTCAAACACGCTGCAACATGCCGCACCTCGTCCGGATGAGTACTCCTAGGCGCTCCGCGGGGCGGCGCACTCGGGTCATTATGCAAATCGCTCCAAAACCAATCTGACAAACCGCGGCACACGTTTACCGTGGGCATCACATAGCGCGCTATGGGGGCGCACATGCGGGCTAGCAGATGCCGGGCGAGGCAAACACCGACGTCGCGTCAAGCCGCCGCAATCCGGACGACCGCTTGGACCCATTGCGCGCGATGGCCGTTAATCCGCCTTGCGCCCGTACCTGCATGTGCCCATCCACGGCACGCGCTACACTACCGGAGCATTCATCACGCGCCCCGACGAGACGCGGGCATAGGCAAGCATGTGTCGGACGAAAGAAACGCGAAGCGAGATGCCGCGGCTAATCTCGGAGACCGCTTGGGGGCGTTGCACTGTGTGGATTAGTGAGCCGTAGCGAGCTGCACAATTATATATATGCAGACACACACACACACACACACACACACATGCCCCAAGCACGGCATATATATATGTATATGCCCCGAGGCGTACCAATCCTCGCCACTGCGGGGCGCATATCGGGTAGCATATACGGGACGAGCCAAATACGCTGCAAATGCTGCACCTCGTCCGGATGAGTACTCCTAGGCGCTCTGCGGGGCGGCGCACCTGGGTCATTATGCATATCGCTCCGAAACCAGCCTGACAAACCGGGCACGCGTTTACCGTGGGCATCACATAGCGCGCTATTGGGGCGCACATGCGGGCTAGCATATGCCGGGCGAGGCAAACACCGACGTCGCGTCACGCCGCCGCACTCCGGATGACCGCTTGGACCCATTGCGCGCGATGGCCGATAATCCGCCTTGCGCCCGTACCTGCATGTGCCCATGCACGGCACGCGCTACACTACTGGAGCGTTCATAACGCGCGCCGAGGAGACGCGGGCATAGGCAAGCATGTGTCGGACGAAAGAAACGCGCCGCGGCTAATCTCGGAGACCGCTTGGGGGCGTTGCACTGTGTGGATTAGTGAGATGTAGCGAGCTGCACAATTATATATATGCAGACACACACACACACACACACACATGCCCCAAGCACGGCATATATATGTATATGCCCCGAGGCGTACCAATCCTCGCCACTGCGGGGCGCATATCGGGTAGCATATACGGGACGAGCCAAATACGCTGCAAATGCTGCACCTCGTCCGGATGAGTACTCCTAGGCACTCTGCGGGGCGGCGCACCTGGGTCATTGTGCATATCGCTCCGAAACCAGCCTGACAAACCGGGCACGCGTTTACCGTGGGCATCACATAGCGCGCTATTGGGGCGCACATGCGGGCTAGCATATGCCGGGCGAGGCAAACACCGACGTCGCGTCACGCCGCCGCACTCCGGATGACCGCTTGGACCCATTGCGCGCGATGGCCGATAATCCGCCTTGCGCCCGTACCTGCATGTGCCCATGCACGGCACGCGATACACTACTGGAGCGTTCATAACGCGCGCCGAGGAGACGCGGGCATAGGCAAGCATGTGTCGGACGAAAGAAACGCGACGCGGCTAATCTCGGAGACCGCTTGGGGGCGTTGCACTGCGTGGATTAGTGAGCCGTAGATGCACAACTATATATATGCAGACCCCCACACACACACACACACACATATGCCCCAAGCACGGCATATATATATGTATATGCCCCAAGCCGTACCAATGCTCGCCACTGCGGGGCGCATATCGGGTAGCACATACGGGACGAGCCAAATACGCTGCAAATGCTGCACCTCGTCCGGATGAGTACTCCTAGGCGCTCCGCGGGGCGGCGCACTCGGGTCATTATGCATATCGCTCCGAAACCAGCCTGACAAACCGCGGCACGCGGTTCACCGTGGGCTTCACAAAGCGCGTTATGGGGGCGCACATGCGGGCTAGCTGTGCGAGGCAAACACCAACGTCGCATCACGCCGCCGCACTCCGGATGACCGCTTGGACCCATTGCGCGCGATGGCCGATAATCCGCCTTGCGCCCGTACCTGCATGTGCCCATCCACGGCACGCGTGACACTACCGGAGCATTCATCACGTGCCCCGAGGAGACGCGGGCATGGGCAAGCATGTGTCGGACAAGAGAAACGCAAAGCGACATGCCGCAGCTAATCTCGGAGACCGCTTAGGGCCGTTGCACTGTGTGGATCAGTGAACCGTATAGCGAGCCCCACAACTATATATATGCCCCAAGTACGGCGCGCGAGACGCCGGAGCCATACCAATGCGCGCCACTAAGGGGCGCATTTCGGGTAGCTGTACGTCGGTAGCTCATCAAGACCGGCCGGGCCGTGAGAGCTTAGTCGTCACTGCATATTCGTGCCGGCCAACTATCTCATCTCGTAACAAAGACGTAGGGATTCAACACCGGGGACGTTGCGACTTGAAGGAGGTACTGAAAAATGGGCCGTCGTGCGGATAGGCGGGTTGGTTTCATTTCGCCTAGGCTGTCTGTCCGGATTACGAGTACATGTACCCGTGATACCGGCAATTCTTTACAAGGTACATCCCTTGTCCGTTTGGTTGAGCGGTTGCTTCGTACGCGAGACGTCCCGGGATCGATTCCCGGTCGATGTATTTCAGCAATATCGTCCCGGCGTGTCCTGGGCTTACCCGGTTGATGTTCATGAACCTTTCGCGGTTCGAATGAGGCACTAGTCTATCTGCCATGCCAGACCTCCGACTGCAATTGGCGCAAGAATTCAAGCACTGGGGCGGCTTCGGCCGATGTCCGGGGCGAACTCTACTTTTAATTTTACGCCGTAATACGGTAATCCAGCGAAGCATCGATTTTTTGGCGGTGAGCTTTATTGCCGTACGGGTACCCGTATAGTGCAGCGGATCGGGCCTATAGGTGCATGACTAAAGCGCTTATCTACTGGCATGTACTACTAAGTACTATAATCCACCCGCCCGCCCGCCCGCCCGTCCGCCCGCCCGCCCACCCACGGTCCTTAATTACACAGCCGTCCGATTACGATCTCACGGTTGGGAGGTACTGGTACTGGTACTCGCTACTCGCTGTTGGCAATGGAAAAAAAAACTCTGGTAGCGACTACTTCAAAGCGCTGGCAATGCGAACGCTCGCTGCTGGGACTGGTACTCGCTACTCGCTGCCGGTATTGCTGGTATTGCTGGTATTGCTGGTACTGGTGTGAATTACAAAAAGGGCAGTTCCCCAGAACTGCTGGTACTGTAACTGGTACTCGCTACTCGCCGCTGGTAATGGAAAAAAACTCTGGTGCTTCATGGAACTGTAGGAAAGCGCTGGCAATGCTATTCATGGAACTGTAGGCCAGTGATATAGAACCCGTCCTTTTAAAATTTTCTGAAAAATCGACGCATCGCTGATTCAACTGTCAAGTTAGCGAGAAAAGGCCCTATCTTTCAACATGCCCTATCTTTAACACTTTCCCTAGAAGCCCTAGCTGTCCAGCCGTGGGGCCACTACTAGGAGCTGTCTATGGCGCGTCCGATAGCCCTTGAGTAGTACCTTCGGGCGGAGGGCCGCCCCCGATGGACTTTCGTGGTGTGTGCCAAGCAGGGGTGAAGCGATGGGGGTCAGCATTTTTTTCCTGGTCGCGGGAAAATAAATACGGGCGCGCGTTTCAACACGTCAGAATCATCCGGCTGCACGTGGCCGTGCGTCGCCACTAACTCTCACCACCGTCCTTGGAGTGCCGCTTAGAGGCCGTAGTAGTCGGTCAAGGCGGGGCGTGGCTGCCCAAGTCCCTGGGGGACGACATAGCCGGCTCGCCAGTCAGCCAGCTCGATGGCGGGTGGGCCATCGCGCGCCGCGATGCGCGGTCGTACGAGGGAAAGGTCGGGACAATTCTCAGCGCGCTCGCCTGGCCGCCCACCCAAGAAGCACACGGCAACCCGCGAGGCCGCCACCGACGCAAAACGTGGGCAATGTCGACCCCGTAAAGAACCCCTCAGTCAGTCGAGTGACCCCTCTAACGCTCGAGGTGACTACAACGTCGGCGAGAAGGCGAAGCGCGCGTTGGAGCGTGCTGTCAAACTTGTTCTTGCTGGTGTCGAAAAGCCGGCCAAAGCTGCAAAGAGCTATGGCGTGAACAGAACGACGCTTATCGTTGCTGTCAAGAGGGCAATAGAGGCTTTGAAACAGGGCAAGACTCCTGTTGTTGTTGCTGGAACCCGCCCAACAACCATGACCCGTGAGGACGAATCGTCGCTGGCAAAGTGCGTCCTGATCTGGGCAGACCGTGGGCTGGCGCTAAGCAAGCGAGCCGTCAAGAAGCACGCGCTGGACATCATTAAAAGCCGTGGCTATGATAAAGACCCTGTCGCCAAGATGTGGATCAAACGAGGGAAGATGTATAGAAAATGGTTTCGCGGTTTCATGCGCCGCCACCCTGAGCTGCGTGCGCGGGTAGCTGACCGCTTAGACCCCAAGCGATGGCTTGTAACCAGAAAGGATATGCTCCCACTATACAATGCCATCGCTGAATTTGAGAAAGAACATGGTCCGCTGGATCATAGCCGAATCTTCAATCTAGATGAGACCTCTTTTAGACCTGATGGGAGAGTGGAGCGGGTCATCACGAGGAAGGGGGCCAAGCGTACACACACGTTGCAGCACGCATCGCGGTTCTCCATCACTATTCTACTTCTCATTGTCGCTGATGGCACACAGCTTCCACCTCTTTCTATTGTGAAGGGGAAAAACATGCCAGATTGGTGGGACAAGCTAGACTTATCAAACACCATTCTGAGGGACGCCGAGCTTACAACACAAAAGAATGCGTGGATGGACGGCGACCTCTACCACTACTGGGTAGAGACGGTGTTCCTGCCCTACACAGAGGAACTACGCCGCACAGGCAAAATATTGCTGATGATCATTGACATTTTCAGGTGAGTAAGCTAGCTTGCACTTAACGACTTCTACCAGCTCAAAAGATGGCATGGGAAACTTGCAATTATCATCTTACATTTATGTGTGGATTGTTATCCAGCGGGCACACCGGGGTTATTGCGGCGGAGTGCGCGCTGACTGCAACCCTCAGCGCAGAAGAGAGCCCTGACAACCCCGCGCATGCAACGCTCCAAGGAGCCTTGCAGGCTGCAGCAGGCGGCCAGCCCGAACCCAGCTACCCAAGAAGGTGACGCCAACAACTAAAAACCCGCAGAGGGCTGGCGCTGCCTTGGAGACAGCAGCGAAGGCAGAAGAAAAGAAGGAGCAGTAAGTAAACAAGGCAAAGGAGGTGGCGAACGCCATGTGCCGCAAGACAGAGTTAGCCGAAGCCGTGCCTGAAGCTGAGCTAAGTGTGCTAGGTGCCCACGTCAAGGTTGCGGACGCTAAGATCGCCGCAGGGCAAGGTTCAAGTGCGCGCGAGCGCCAAGATGCGCGTGACGAAATGAGCGTTTTTGATAGCAGCGACAGTGAGGAAGGCGAGGAGGAGATAGAGGAGGAGGAAAAGGAGGATGGGGAACAAGGCGAGGACGAGCTGAACCCTGCCTACATAGATGAGGACGACGAGTGGCTGAACTGGTAGCAAGTAGGTGCTACGAATTTGTGAGGTTCAGCCCCCCCCCCCCCCCCCCCCCGGCCCGAGATCCCGCCCTCGTCCGCCTTCATCACCCACTCATCAAGCGTCCCCCAGCCCAGCATACGGACTCGCGGACTCAGAACCGGAGGTGGGGGGCGGGGGCGGGCAGTACCAAGGCGGATAGAGCGGCGAGAACAGCAAAGAGGGCGGGCTCGGCGGAGATGTCGAAAGTGTTGAAAGATAGGGCCGCCCGGGTTACTGCACCCTTGCCCTGACCCACACGGCTAGCCAATAGGCATGCAACCCTTACAAGAGCACCATTGACCACGCCCGACCACCCACACCTAGGGCATATTTAGGGCTTGGATCGGTGGGGTTTGTGCCATTGCAGCTGCTTCCTGGGTCCTGTGGCAGGGCAGGTGGTGGCAGGAAGCCAAAAATGTGTTGAAGATAGGGCCATTTCTCGCTACTTCATATAGCAAAACCCGCCCGCGCACGCGTGCAAAGCACGTAGCATATAGGCGCTACGTGGCAGGAATAACACGAGTGCGAAGGGTGTTCAGGCGTGCGCAATGCCACGCGAGAGCGGAACACGAGTGGCGGCACCCCTGCCGCACTCGTGTTATTCCCGCCGAGTAGAACCACCGCAAATTTCCAGCTCTAAATGTACTTTATTAGTACCTGGTACCGGAAAATCTTTTGAATTATAATATACCCATCATACTCGTAATATACTTACTAACTACATTATCAAGCTGCAAAAGGCGATGAGGAAATCACCCAAAAAGGCGATAGGAAACATCCACTACTACAACTGCGAGGTGATATACTGTGATATGAAACTCGTAGTATACTCGCATCAATAAATAATAAAATGGACGATTAATTGTATCAATAATAACGAGGGTGCTAACATAAAGAAAATGAACGAGCAAATATATTGAGAATGATAACAATACAATCTAAATTAAAACATACAATACGAATATATAAATAAACATTACCCCCTTTATATACTAAGCGGCGCTTCGCGCCGGGGATCTGTGGAGGTGCCCCTACCTCTTGGGTTGAGCCTGGTGCGGGATGCGGCCCGCTTTCATCCGGCTTGTAGTGTTGATCTTGTAATACTGTTGTTTCCGGGTAACGGATAATACTGCTTTTAGCGTTAGATTTGTCAGTAATTTATTTTTTAAGAGAAGTATTAATTTGTAACACAGATTAAATCTGCAAGCCGCGTAAAAGCGGGCCGCTGACTACTGGTGTGCATTACAAAAAGGCCAGTACCCAACCCACCGCAAAATTTAGCAGTATTCCCCCCCATTAAAGCAGTATTACCCCCCCCCCCCCCCAAAGCATTACAAGATCAGCAATACAGTACAAGCCGCCTACAGGCGGCCCGCATCCCGCACGAGGCCGCACAGGTCGGGCCGGTTGTCAGGTCTACGGGGCGGGCACGGCGCGAATCGCCATGCTCGCCGCCTGTACCGGCACCGGACGCCGGACGCCGTCATTCGACCGTCGCCCGTCCGTCGACGGACGCCGGGCCCCGGGTCGGCGGACTGCCCCCGCACCGCGGCGACCCCTTTTTACAGCATCATTTTACAGGATATGATCTAAACTAGTTTATGGGGTTTCCCTCCTTGACCTAACCGCTTTTTAGCTACAAGTGCTGCTCAGTGGTACGGGAACTAGGCATATGTTGTTGCGCCCTTTTCAGGTGCAGCACGAGTAGACATAAAAGCAGCCAGAACAGCTGAGCCTGCCATCTTCCAGTTTTCGCTGCGTTCCACGCAGCGATGTAAAAACTGTCTCGTAACCAGTTGCGAGCAAGGTCACCCCAGGTTGTTCAAGACCACACCCGGCTCACCACCCGAGTGTGATATTCTCGTCCGTACGTCCGTGCGTTACCATGCCAGATGGAGAAGAACCCGTCGCCGAGCCGACGTTGGAGTCGCTGAACGCAGATATGAGGGCCCAGTCTTCATTACTGCGAGAGTTGGCTACAGCCGTGGCGCAATTGACGGCTCGTGATCGCGTTGTTGATGGGGAAGGGGCACATGGCTCCGGCTCCGGGCAGCGCTTCGTGGGACAGCCGACAGGCAGCGGGGGAGCCGCAGAGCGCCCCGACTTGCTAGAGCTAGCCCAGAGCGGCCGTGTCGGAGCAAAATCCGTGAGTGCCGAGGATCACTACCTCGCGGTGCCAGACCTACTGCAGAGAGCAGAGTCTGGTTACGAGGCCGTTCGACCGGTCAGCCGAGTGCCTGGACTCTTCCCCCTGAGCACCGACCTAACGAACGAGTACCTCAAGCAGGACGAGCGGCGTCTGCCGGCCCATGAGGAGTACTTGTGGATGTCGTGTTTCGGGGCCCACATGGCCGCACTTCTCGTGGCTCTCGACGAGATGCTACCTTACGTCCCTGCCGCTAACCAGGACTCCACCCCCTACCTCGCGAGAGCTCGTAATCACGCCGAGGCCATCGACAAGGCGTTTCGTTTTCGTTTGGCTTTCCTGCGGAGGCTAAATCAAGCGTGTGCACGGTGACCAAGGTGTTCTGGACGTGCTGCGAGCCCAGCATTTCCAGCCTGCTTCGGAGCATTTGGGTTCCGAGATTTTTGGGGACCTCATGAAGGACTACGAGCGTCGTGCCTTCGAGGCGACCGTTGCCAGCAGCGCAAAGGCAACCGCTACTGCCCGAGTAGCAGCTGCAGCTGCAGGTCGCGGGCGTGGGCGAGGACGTGGCGGCGGGCGTGGACGTGGCCGCGAAGGTGAGCACGAGTGACGGTGTAGGGCGCCTTTCGTCGGAGTTGCTGGAGCTTTGCGAGGCCACCTTTCGGTGACCGCCGCAAGACGCACCCTTGCAGCGCAACGGCGAGATGAGCGCCCTGTGTCAGGACATGACCCCCCCCACCATACAGACTTCATTTAGACCTTCCTCGGTGCGGCGCTTCTTACAGCTACAGCCGAGTGCGGCTCAACCATCCGCACACCTGCACATGGCGGCTCAACCAACCGCTTTTTCTTACCACCCCATCTTTGCGTCCGTCGGTTGTTACACTACGTGTCACAACTGGTTCGCAACGACCAAGTTTCGCGCGTGTACGTTATGCACGAGACAGGCGCTACGAGCGCGAAGGGCGCGCGGGGCGGCCCTCTTACCTGAACCTAGCCCCGCAAACCCGTACTGAAGCTACTGCAAACCCGTCCAGCAGCTACAGGCCAACCGCCGGGAACCTAACCGCTGCTGCCGAGTACTTTGCGAACAGTAGTCGTACCGGTGGAACTCTGTCGGTAAAACGACGCACGTACGTAATTGACGAGCCCGCAGCTGTCGCTCCGTGGGCTGCGTCACTGCGATCCCGGCTGCAGGACGCGTTTGGCTCGGACGAGCTGGGCCAGCGAACGCTCGACCTGCTCTCTAGCTCCCTCAGCGCTCAGACACTCAAGAGCTACGCCGGCAGACTGTCTCAGTTCGCGGAGTTCTGCCACGACTCTGAAAACATCAGTCCGCTGGAGGCGACTACCGCTACTGTCGTTCGGTATGTTGCCTGGATCGGGGAGCGAGGGCACATCGCAGCTAAGTCGCTGCAACCCTACTTGTCTGCAATCAACACGTTCTTCGAGCTGCACAACCTCGTCCCAATCGCCAAGGACAGTCTGCACCTAACTTCAGCAAGGCGTGGGCTGATGCTGCGTCAGCGCCGGCTGGACGCTGCCCCTTTGCGTGTCCCTCTGCCTGCGGATGTAGCCTATCGCTTCGTCACAAAGGCCGAGCTAATTGTGTCTGCTCCTTACCCAGAGTACCACCTCGACTTCCGAGCTCTCTTGGCCTCGGTTGTCAACTTCATGTTCTTTGCCAGGGGCCTTACTGGCGTCTCCTGTCGAGTGCGAGATGTGCATGTCGACACCTACAACATCACCTTGCAAGTGTACCGCGAGAAGGGTCGCGCTGGCCGACGGGGACCCGACGACCTGCGCGTACTTCTCCTTCCGGTGTCCGAGCACCCTCGAGTGGCACGTCTCGTGCACCACTTCATCGACAACGTCCAATCTGTCCCCCTGGTTACTGTTGGCTTGGCTACAACAAACTTCTGGGCTGTCACTGCGGCCGAGCAGTCAAAACCTTGGACTGCGGCTACAATGTCAGACTGGCTGTCTGCAGCCATCAGTCTAGTCAACGCTGCCCCCCCTGCTGGCACTTCCTGGACTTCACACAGTCTTCGCAAGGGCGCAGCCTCTGCAGCGAATGCCATCGGAGTGCCATTGTCCCACATTCGCTACCAAGGCGGTTGGGCCACTAACTCTGACGTCGTTCTGGACTACATCGACCATAACGTTCTTCCTTCACCTGGCGCATGGTTCTTCTTTGGACACATCGCCCCCCTCCGCCACTTCCGAGTCCAACAGGACTCCGCAGCGGTGGCCTTCCCAGTGCCTCCTTCATGACTTGGCGCTACCTCTTCTCCGTCAATCCACCGCTCTCTCCGTTCGCTCAAGACTAACAAAACCAGACTCAACTTTGAAATGATCTAAACTAGTTCATGGGGTTTCCCTCCTTGACCTAACCGCTTTTTAGCTACAAGTGCTGCTCAGTGGTACGGGAACTAGGCATATGTTGTTGCGCCCTTTTCAGGTGCAGCACGAGTAGACATAAAAGCAGCCAGAACAGCTGAGCCTGCCATCTTCCAGTTTTCGCTGCGTTCCA
Source organism: Tetraselmis striata (assembly GCA_006384855.1). Classification (NCBI taxonomy): domain Eukaryota; kingdom Viridiplantae; phylum Chlorophyta; class Chlorodendrophyceae; order Chlorodendrales; family Chlorodendraceae; genus Tetraselmis; species Tetraselmis striata. The sequence continues at coordinate 20,046 of VCJN01001522.1, forward strand.
CGCAGCGCCCCCCCTGACTCCGTTTTCCCTCCACGCTTTCGCTAAACCGTCCTGCCAATTTCGGCTCTTGACCGTGTAAAACAGCCTGCGCGACCTTTTTGGCAAAACCAGACTCAACTTTGAAATACTTGGACCACCGTATAAGTAAGGAATAGTCGCTGAATCGTCTCGCTAGCTGATTCAGCAGTAAAAACGCGCTGCGGTACCGCGTTATTTTGGCGTTTTAGACGAATATATGACGTGCCTGGGCTAGAATACACGCGCATCCATTCAGAACCTTATCGTACACGTACCAGTACCGTGAAATCAAACGAGCGAACACCGAACGTATGACGGTTCATGCACAAAGCGCGTATGGCGGAGGACGGACGGACGGAGGACGGACGGAGGACGGACGGAGGACGCCTAAAAATCCGTGATAAAACCGTATTGTAACCGGTATCGATTCTCTCATATTCCAGGCGATTTCGGACGCGGCTCTCCTTTTCCTCCGCTCAACCCAAGAGGTAGGGGAACCCACCTATATACCCACATGTACCCACCTACTATACCCACACACCTATACCGTCATACTCATACCACTCACTCCCTTATACTAACACAACAACACGCAACAAAGCTGCTCATCCGCCCACACACATATGCTTGCCACATGCCTGTCACATGCTCGCCACATGCCTGTCACATGCTTGCCACATGCTCGCCACATGCCATGCTTTCACCAGCCATAACAACCCGATGACCCCATGATGACAACAAGCCTAGATTGCATACATGAACCTAAATGCCTACATGCAAACCGACTGCCAAACGGATAGAGGTACAAAAGCCGTGTATGCCTTGGCAAACTGTAACAATTTCCTTTGCTGCAAACCTTTTCCTTGCCTATGCTAAAGTCTCTCGCCTAAAGCTTACATTGGTTTCGCTGAGCTCTGGTTAAAGATCCCCCGCTGCGTTTCCACTGCGTATGCCCGTCACCCGCCGCGCCGCCGCCGCCGCTACTATGGCTGACCACGCCGCCGCCGCCGCTGCCGCTGCTGCCGCTGGCTTCGAGGCCATGGAAATCGACACCCATGTTGCCCGCGTCATCCCGGTGGAGCTCGCCAAAACTAAAACCCGCGTCCCGACTCGAGACATCATCAACGCCTCCCGCATCCTCGGCGACCGCCGTAAAGTCCGCCAACTCATCGCCTTTTTTACAGAACTCCGTGCGCTCATCGCCGGCATCTACTGGACCCCCTGCTCTTGAGGCATGGATACTCCGCCAGTTCCCTCCAAAGTCGGACGCTGGCATGGCCTATCGCGGCCTAACTGCCGACAACCCCCCCGTGTCCCGCGAAGTCGCACCCGGCGTGAGCGTCTCCACCATCTTCGCGGACATCGACGACTTCCAGTCCAAGCTCGTGGCATGCTTCCACTCCAACTCCAACCTGCTTGGCGTCATCATGCGTTACGCCACTGCCCTTCGCATCGCCCCTAACCACCCCCACCTCCCGGGCACCGCCATCAAGCTCGCCCAACACCTGCGGCGCACCTTCGACCTGCTCCCGGTACATCGTCGGTACGACGAATTCACCGTCGTTGGCGTCATCCAAGCGTGCCTACCCCACTCGGCTCAAGTTGCCCTCGAGGCTGCGAGCCGTCGCGCTGACGAGCCGATCGACTCCTACTCCACCATCTGCCGCCACCTTGAGGCCATTGATCTCGAGTTCGCCGCTGCCGCCAACGGCAAACGCAAATATACTGCCGATGCCCCCCCGCACCGCTACATCCGCCCGGGTGCTGGCCCGTTTCCCCCCGCAGGCCCATCCACCCCCCTCCCCCCCATCTTGCCCCCACACCCGCCACCCCCCGCCTTTCTGGCTATGACCGCTATAACGGCAAATGCGATGGCTGCGGCCGAATGGGCCACTCCATCATGAAATGCTCGTCGACGAGCGAGGCTGACAAGCAGGCTTGGCGCCAGACAGTGGCTGCCAACAAGGCAGCTAAAGGTATCACTAAGCTGAACTTGAACCGCCCTGCCGGTCAATGACGGTTTGGGGCCAGTCTAGATTCGATGTCGAAATGTAAATCAATCGATGATCTTTCTTACTGGCCGAGTATGTCCCCCATCCCTGAGACTATGCCTATTGGCTTGCCCCCAGTGAACGAGATAACTCCTGAGAGTGCGGCCGAGCCCTGCGTGCCGGTGTCTGCGCATGACGGGGCCTCCTCTTCAGGCCCGTTGCCTGTCGAGTCAACACACTTGTTGCCTTCGCGCGAGCTGTGCCGGATCCTGCTTGCTTATGCCGACTTTGCCATCCCAGCCGACACGGCCACTGCCAAACTGTCCGCGATTGAAAAACGCGCTGCTGTCCGGCAGTATTCCCGGCGCCGCCCCCACACTGCCACTAAAACCAAACCTGCCCGACCACCTGCCTGCCCACCCGACTCCACAGCCTTTGGCCGTGATGAGTTTGCCCGCCTTAATTTCAGGTACAGCCCAGTTACCCTTGACGCTTGCGCTTCGGCATTTGACGTGGTCTGCCCGAATTTTTGTTCGCGCGATAATCCGTTTACTGCTACATCGGCTGTCGGCCATACCGTCTTTATCCACCCCCCGTATGATGAATCTTCCCTGCCTATACTCGAGCACTTCGAAGCTCAGCGTCAGGAGTCCCCGTATAACACCGGGCTATTATCGTTTTACCCCGCTGGAACAGCGACCTCGGAAAATCCTGGCGTCCCATCTTGTCTAAGTACCGCCTCATCCACTCATACCCCGCCGGCACTTATCTGTTCCACACTGCCACAACTGCCACTGATGACCTGCCTATGCCACCAACCAACTGGATCGTAGATGTTTACCTCGCCGACAACACTGTCGACGAGCAGGCGGCCACGGCGCACAACGACAGTATGCGCTCTGAACACATCAAGGCTCTTGAGCTTGAGTCTAAAGGTAAGTCATATATACCCAATAAGACCTTTAAGAAAACCCTCCAACCCCGTTTTGAAACTGATAAAGCTTTCATAACGTCAATGTCCGATCAGGACTTACTGCTGCTAAAACCCAAACTACCCGACCACCCAGATTTACCCCCGCTCACTATGCTGCTAGATTCCGGCGCTACACTGTGTTTTATTGACGAGGCCTTCGCCCGCCTGCGCAAATTTAATACCGCACCGCTACAAAATAAAATACGTATTATTATGGCAGACGGCCGTATGACCCTGGCATCATAGTCCTGCACATTACAACTAGACATAAATGGATATCAGGCAAACGTTGAGTTTATTGTAACCTCCTTACAGAATAACTTCGACGCCGTCCTCGGCCTTTCCTTTCTCAAAAACCATAACCCAAATATTAATTGGACCACCGGTTCACTCACGTTCTCCGACGGGCACACCGTGACATGCCCTATTGAACCTCGCTCAAGTAACGTCGATGTGGTTCACGCCAACACTATGGCTCGTGAGATACTTAAAAAAGATCCCGACACTGTGTTCTTTTGTGCCGTGCTGCGCGAGTACGACGCCACAGAACACACTACGAGCCTTTCTGTAGATAATGATATAGCCAGTATTACTACTGACCAGTCTGCCGAATATACCCAACAAATCCGTTCCCTCCTACTTAAACACAAAAAGTATTTGCCAACCATTAGACTGCCTCCCGCAATCCCGCCCGGGCTTTGATTTCGAAATACCCCTACTCCCCGATGCCCAAGTACCACCCTGCAAAATATATCGCATGTCCCCTGCCGAGTTGGATGAGTTAAAAAAGCAGTTAAATGACTTTCTAGACAAAGGCTTTATTAGAGAGTCGTTCTCGCCTTACGCTGCACCCGTCCTATTCGCCCGAAAGGGCAATGGCGGCCTGCGCATGTGCATTGATTATCGCCAACTAAATAAATATACGCGCCGAATAGAATTCCTAATCCCACACGCTGACATGCTACTCGATATGCTCTCCGGCGCTGCAGTCTACTCAGCTCTTGACCTTGCTCTAGGCTATCACCAACTCCGCATCAAAGACTCCGACGTTCAGAAAACATCGTTCAAAACTCAGTTCGGCCAGTTCGAATTTCTGGTTATGCCATTCGGCCTGTCCAATGCCCCCTCGGCGTTCCAACGATGGATGAATAACGTCCTTCAACCGCACAAAAACACATTTATCCTTGTTTATCTTGACGATGTACTAGTCTTTAGCAACTCACTCGATGACCATTTGATTCACCTTAATGCCACACTCAGCCTGCTCGCCGATAACGACATACGGCTGCGATTGCCCAAATCCTTCTTCGCCAAAAATGAGCGAGAATATTTAGGTCATATGGTTAGCCAACATGGCACACGCCCCTCCGAAAAAAAAATTGCTGCAGTTCGCGACTGGGCCCCACCTAAAACCGTACCACAAATACAACAGTTCCTTGGATTCTGCAATTTCTATCGCAAGTATGTCCACAAATATTCCCACATGGCGGCCCCTCTCTATGATATTTGCCGCAAAACTAAAAAGTTTACTTGGGGGGAACGCGAGCATGTCGCCTTTAACGCTCTTAAACAATCACTATGCTCAGCCCCGGTCTTAATGACTCATGCAACAGGCCCAGACGCCGAGTTTGTAGTCTCAACAGATGCTTCCAAATATGCCCTAGGTGCAGTATTATTGCGGAAGGACTCCGCCGGCCACCTCAGACCATGCGCTTACTATGCTAAAGTTTTACAACCTGCCCATACTCGATACCCCACCTATGATCAAGAACTTTTAGGTGTAGTCTGCGCATTAAACGAATGGCGCTGCTATATCGAAGGCAGCTGCCGCAGACCTGTCATCACCGACCACGCAACACTCCGCCACTTACCCGATCAGCCCGCGCTAGGCCGCCGTCACTCCCTGTGGCTTAGTGTTATTTCCCCATACCTTGCTAATCACCCCCGCACCGGTAAACCCGTCCTACAAATATTGTATCGCAAAGGATCCCAAAACGAAGCTGATGCCCTGTCCCGCCGTCCAGACTTACACCATGCCTTAACTGAACACGACACCCAACTTCTTGATAAAGATCTGGAGGACATGCATGATTTCCTCTCAACCATGTGCCACCTACAAGTTAATCCTGAATTATTGGTTCGCATCCGCCACGGCTACACAACCGACACACATTATTATGGCAATCGCATCCCCATTGGCGTTACGTTCGATACCAACGACAATCTGTACTGGATGGCTGATAAGGTCTGCTTGCCAACGTCAGATACACCCCTGCTTGACTTAATTATCCGGGAATTCCGCGACGCGGCCGGTCACCCCGATGCAGAACGCACGCTCGCCAACATCTCTAAAACATTCTGGTGGCCCCACATGCGCAAAACCATAAAACACTACTGCCGCACATGCCCAACCTGCCAACGCATAAAAAATTCCACCCAACGCCCCATTGGCTCTTTGCCACCTCTGCCCAAAGGCACACGACCCTGGGAAGTTATTTCCATGGACTTTGTCACCGGCCTCCCGGCGCAAAATGGCTTCGACACTATCGCCACGTTTGTATGCACTTTTACTAAGCAAGCCCACTTCATCCCATGCAGTATTCATATAGACGCCCCCCAACTCGCTCGCTTGTTTATCGATAATATTTTTCGCCACCACGGCCTTTGCCGCACCATCATATCCGACCGCGATCCCCGCTTCACCTCGACCTTCTGGCAAAATATGTTCCGAACTTTACGTACGAAATGAAATATCAGTTCCTAATACCACCCCCAAACAGACGGACAAACCGAACGTACGCACCGCACCATTGAACAAATCCTCCGCTCTTTCGTGCACCAAAATCACACTGAATGGCTCAATAACTTGTCTCTCGCCGAATTCAGTTATAACAACGCCTATCACTCCGCAATTAAACGCACCCCGTTCGAGGCATGCTACGGCATGAACCCGCTTACACCCGCACACCTCTTGTTTCAACCGGTCAACCCCGCGGATCACATTGATATCGTTCCACGGATACAACATACACATGCCGTAATCACAGGAGAACTAAAACTCGCCGACGCATACCAAATAGCATATGCCAACCGAAGAACTCGTCCCGACGAATTCACCGAGGGCGACAGAGTGTGGCTTTCCACGCAACACCTCCAGCCCCGCAACCAACCAGTTCGCAAATTCCGCCAACGTTACATAGGCCCGTATCCAGTCGTCCGCAAAATTTCCTCGCAGGCCTACCAACTTCGCCTGGCCACCAGCATGGTCTGCCACCCCGTGTTCCACATCTCTCGCCTGCTCCGCTGTGAGTCCCTAGACACTCCCGCCGATGACATACCTGGCCGCATTGAGCCCCCGCAAGACGAATATATCGTCGATGCCATTCGCGACCACCGCATTGACCAACACTCGCCACACCATGCCCGCGGCCCTGCCTTAGTTTTCCTTGTGCATTGGTCCGGCTACGACGATTCCCACGACTCATGGGAACCCTATGCCAACCTCAAAAATGTCGATATGCTGCATGTCTATGCCCGTAACACACCTTCCCTCCGCCTTCTGCTTACGCAACATGATTATCATATCTTGTCTGCCAAATACCCCGCCCGCTTTCCTTTACGTATCCCGTAGGGCTACTGTTTTGGGCCGGGATGGAATGTTAGCGTTACCTATCTATACCTACCTATATACCCACCTATACCTACCTATACCCACACACCTATACCGTCATACTCATACCACTCACTCCCTTATACTAACACAACAACACGCAACAAAGCTGCTCATCCGCCCACACGCATATGCTTGCCACATGCCTGTCACATGCTCGCCACATGCTTGCCACGTGCCTGTCACATGCTTGCCACATGCCTGTCACATGCTTGCCACATGCTCGCCACATGCCATGCTTTCACCAGCCATAACAACCCGATGACCCCATGATGACAACAAGCCTAGATTGCATACATGAACCTAAATGCCTACATGCAAACCGACTGCCAAACGGATAGCGTACAAAAGCCGTGTATGCCTTGGCAAACTGTAACAATTTCCTTTGCTGCAAACCTTTTCCTTGCCTATGCTAAAGTCTCTCGCCTAAAGCTTACAGGAACTGTACTCGGGTACTCGTAAATATAATGAATAAATAAGGTTTACTCGTCGTAGCCATCATATCCCGGTGCATGGTACTTCTATGAAATGCAAAAGTGCGGGTAACATCGTAAATATTTCTAGGTTATATGAGTACATGTAATGCTTATGTTATTATCCGTATCAGGTACCCGCTGTAGATGCTGCTGTTCGCGATGAGCATGAATACGTGATGCAAGTAGGACCCGTGCGATGTTGCCTGCTCATATGATGAATCAAAAATAATAAGAGGCGTTCTACATGTTTATATACACGCGCTCGTTATCTTTGCCCGTGTGATAATTTTGGCGGGTCCCGGCTGCATCATACCGCGCAAAGGACGTGCCACGTAG